>JBCEWC010017854.1:0-12270 GCA_038996855.1 Solanum aculeatissimum
CCCTCACCATCATATTCCCTTGTTTCAGGTTAATGAACTCAGTCATTTTGGCCTCCCTAAGTTCAAGAGGGAAAAACATATCAAGGAAGGCCTCTTTGAATTCATCCAATGCGACCTCAACACCTCTTGGCTTCTCCACATGCCACTGATTGTACCAAACCTGGGTCACATCCTTCAATTGATAGGCGGCCAACTCTGCCTTTTCCTCTGCACTCACGCCCATGATACTCAGTACCTTCGTAAGTTCATCAATAAATTTATGTGTTTCTTCCTCAGCCTTAGACTCATCCGGGTGAAGTCCCTCACCCTGGACGCCGGGGTACCTCCAGCAGCGGGAGCAGCCGGTTCAGCTTGGTTGGCCAGTACTTGAGCCAACATGGATACAACATTCCGAAACTAGACGTGTGACACCTGTTCCTCATTCTCGGTAGCCTGACGAGAGGCGAGAGCTCTTGCTCTTCTCGATAGCCTGAGGAGGAAGGAACACTTTCATAGCTTAAGCACGATAAAATACAACAATGAAATGAAAAGTTCCTAAAACATCACCATAGTCTCTCGTTCATAGTATCGCGCAAATCATACCTATGAACAAGACTCTACTGGATGAGACATGTGGGACTCCGAGGACCATTACAAACCTAGAGCTCTGATACCATCTTTTCCACGACCCGGTTTGTGGGTCTAGATATGACATGGCGAAGGAGAACCCGAAAGTTCTCGATCAAGCCTTCATAGCATCAAAACTCAACATTTGTTCAAGAATGCGGAAACGTAACACATAATTCAATAGGCTCAAAATCCTCAATAACAAACTCAACATTTAAAACTAAATCAAATCCCAAACTCAAGTCAATTCATATGATATACAGTCAAAGTTAACAAGTCAACACATAACGTATCAAGAGTGTCAAAGGTACAACACATGTCTCTATTGGAATGACGGGGGCCACAACAAGTTCGGGCTCACCCTCAAAAGTCAAAATAAGCAAAAGTAAACTACTAAATAGTTAGAGGAAAGGCGGCTATTGCCCTTAGAAGAAGGGCTCACCACTAACAGATAGCTTCTAGATCAAAGCTCGTCGGTAGGTAGATAATACTCAACACCTGCACCTACATGATTAGAACATGTAGACAAAGTATGGGTTAGCATAATAAAGCACTAAGTATGCGGGCATGCAATGCATATGACATGAAGCATGACAACAATATGACAAGGGGACACATGGTTTGAAGAGAATGCACTTAGCCAAAGAAATATATATATAGCAAGATGTTTATGCCATGATGCATGAAATGCAAACCTAGCAATATTATAATTCGGGGATATGACCTAAACCGACTCAAAGTAGGACCAAGAGAGCTACCACTTGGAATGGACTACTTGCTAAGTACATCCCAAAACTCCCTTAAACAAGGGGTATCAAAACAAAGCTCCTGATTTGGGGCAATGCCATGGTGGCACATGGTTTGACGGAAAGGGTGAATGCCCAATCCCTTGGTACTAAGTCGGATCCCACGGGAATACATATGTACAGACCGCTACTTTTTAAAATCCAAAACTAACCATACTTTTCAAATAATGCATCATTAGAACATAATTTACCGAAATCCAACGTTTCTAGCCAAGAGGCTTCAAACCAAATCAAGAGTTTCCAAAATCCTTCATATCAATGCAATACGAGGTAGCTCATTCTACCAAATCACAAATCAAAACAAATGTTGCAAGCACCCAAAAGACTCATAGAGTCTATCAAAGAGACATTGTGATCACAAGCCTAGGCATATCCAAACTTATATCAAGAATTTCTCCAAACAAGAATTTCATCAAAAATCTTATCCAATGCAATACATGAATGAATGCATCAAAGCATGGGTAGCGGAATTCAAAACTTTAAACTTACAATTCAAACTTTACTTCATCAAATTCATATGAAAATTTCAAAGTAAAACTCGATAAGACTTACCCATGCATCAAAATTCAAGAAGAACATATGAAATATTAATTCTTCATACTTTAATGGAGTAAATCATAAATTCCAAGAGGAAATTCACAAGAACGTTACCTAGAGTCTACAGCGAATACCAAACGTCAAGAGAGTTTTGCAAAATCGAAAGAACTCATAACTAAGTAAAACATAAAAATTCATAATTTAAAGATTTGGGTTCTTGGGCTTCATGGATGGAAGAATCCATGAATTTAAATCCCACATACCTTATACCCAGTACTTGAATTGGATAAAAAAGCAAGAATTGAATGTTTTCCTCAAAATTTCTTCAAATCTTCAACAATGGTGGTCAAGAGGCTTGAGAGGATTTAACGAAGTCTTGAGAGCATTTATATGGAGATATATGAATTAGAGTTATGTTTTAGGGATTTAGGGGACCTTAGGAAACTTAAAAGAGGCCTAGGGATTAGTTAACTTATGAAACTACCCTTAATGAATCAGACTTTTAACTGCCACACAGTGCTTCACGGAGGAGCTACTGTGCACGTCAAAGTGACTCACAAATAGTCCACTGTGCCATCAACTAACACATAGCCAAAACTTCAATGCGAACTCTCGGAGGACTTTCTGGACCACTTGACGGGAGGACTCTCGGGCCATGTGGCTTCACATGATCCGTGTACTGGTCTGTGGAGCCACACGTGGACCAAGAATCAACCCCCAGCCTTGGACAAGGTTCTGTCCCACTCAACGGACCCCCAAACAGGTCGTACCAAGTCTCACGGACCGTGGGGTGGTCCGTGAGCCATGCCTTCGGTTTCGGGGTGAGTCCTGGCCACGCCCAGATCACTAGACCAGAGCACGGACCCCAACACAGACCGTGGACCCTCACACGGTCGGTGGTTCTTGCCTTGGGCCCTTTTCAGGGCCTATCTCTAATGTCTTCCGGATTTCAGGCAGTCCCATTATTTTTTCCATAACTTCCCCATACGAACTCTTCGTTGGGTGAAACTAGTTGTGTTGAGAATCTAACTCAAAGAGATTCAATTTTATATGTAGCATACCACACGGTTCAACCCGCATCAAAAGTTATGCTACTTCAAAGCTTACTATCCAAACGGCCTCTCTAGGCCACCAAAAGACCCATTTTGCGTTTGGCTACTTAAACTCAACCCGTGGCTACCAATACTAAACCATGACCATTATACCGTCATACAAGACCAACCATAAAGAGTTTTCAAAAAAAATTCGGGTTGTGACAAACCCGAGGGTCCTCAATCAAGCCATCTTAGCATCAACTTACACATCATTGGTTTGGAAGCGCTTAATTTAACAAGAAGCACATAATACTAAGGGATTATGAGACTTTGGACTCAAGCTATGGGGATGTCATTGGGATGGGGATTTACATGAATCACACAGCACATAGAAAATATGTTCTAAGGGGCGGGTAAGTATGACTCAAGCTATGGAGGCAAGAAGGGACTTGGGACTTTCCACATAAGGACATTCTCATTAAAACATATCATAATGACATACGCATAGTCATAGCCAAAGCATGATATAGTCATAGCATCTCAAACAACAATATAATATGGTGTACAAAAGAATCTGGTATGTCCAACAATGCCTCTACATGGGATAAGACGGGGGCCATAACATGTCCCTGGCTCACCCTCAAGTCATAAGATATAAAAGAAATAACAAAAACATAAGGTAGAAGAAGGTGGGTTTTTTCCTTGAAGTAAAGGGCTCACCACTAGCAACAATCTGATATCACCAAGCTAACCATCCAAAGGTGGATAGATATCGTCTCCGACCCCTACATGGTTAGATCATGTAGATGAATAATATGGGTTAGTACATAGAATGCACTAAGCATGCGGGCATGCAATGAATATGAACATGAAAGCTACAAAACAAGTTAGATGGCAAGGGTACATATATAGAAAGGAGAATATAGAAAAGAACAGTATATCAACATGCCATGAAATCCATGATGCATACTATGCCTAAATACTTACATATAAAGGGGATGTGACCTTAACTGACATCGCAAACCCACGTGAGCTATAACATGAATTCACCCGATGAAGCCTCCCATCGGATGAGAGTAGACTACTTGCCAAAGGTAATCTACACCACACCTTACGACCCAGTCTTTTCGGTGTGATGGTCACCTTCCTTATGACCCAATCTTTTCAAAAGGATTTCCAATTCATATCATATCAAGAATGTAACCGTACCTTACGACCCTGTCTTTTCAATAAGGGTTACATACCTATGCTGGCACATAATTCAAGAGAATGGAGTGGGACCCATGGGGATAGTCCACTTACTACTCTGATCCTATTCGGTGCTAAGTCATCATCCCACAACATATATATATATATACATTCTTTCAAATGAAGGATAAGTGCTTTCAAATCAATGCAATGCAAGGTTGGGCTAAAATGCCAAATTGTAATTCAAGTCTTTTCATATTTAGGCTAAGAAGTCAAACAATAGTTCAAGTATCAGGTGCAAGAATCAATGCATAGGAGTAGCTCATTCAAGACAAGTACAAGATGGTGTAATCACCTAAAATTCTCATAAATCCAAGTCAAGACAAGATGTGATCAAATTCTAGTCATATCCCATGTTGTTCAAAAAATCAAGTCAAGTCAAGTCAAGGTTGGACTAAGCCCATATCAAGAGTTTCATCAAAATCAAGTTTCAAGTATGCATATATCATGAATGATGATGAGAATAGCATGGGAAATTAAAATTCATAATTTAAACTCATAATAGGAGGAATCCATGTATAATTGAAAGTGAAATCAACAATTGAAACTCAATTAACATTACTCATGCATAGATTTAAAGAGAAAAGGGACATGCACAATTGAACCTTCATAAAACCAATGAAATTCAACAAATTAGGGCTTATTTCTCTTTAAAATAAATAATTAAATACATTCCACACTTTAATTTAATAAAATCAATAATAGATTTAAAGGCTCATATTTAAAGTAAGCTAAATTTTATAAAATATTAAAGAAGAGGAGTTTTGGGTCTTCATGGTTGAAAGGAGAACCATGAATCGATCCCACATACCTTGAATAACTAGAAGCTTTAGAGAGAAGAGTGATTGAAGAAGAAGACTTCCTTGAATTCCTATTTCAACCTTCAACCCACACTTGAAAGAGAGCCTTTGGAAGAGAGAGTTTGAATATAATTCTAAGTGTTAAATGAATTTGAATTGAATGAAGGTGTATAGGCTAATTCGGGGGTTTAGGAGGGCTTAGGAAGACTAAATATCCTTAGGAATCAGAAAAATTACAATTAAACCATTAATGAAATGGGTAAGAAAAACTATCAACATCACCCTCATGGTCCACTACACGGACCGTGTAGTGGTCTCATGGACCATGAAGTCAACCATGAAGCGATACTTAGAAAATATTTTGTTGACAAAGGCCTGAGATGGTAATTCCATACTTAGACAAATTTCACTCCTGCAACTACACGGAAGGTCTCACGGTCCATGAGGCTTCACACAAACTATGAACTGGTCCATGGAGCCTCACTTGGCCAAGAGCCTTGACTGGCCATCCTCACACGAACAGGTTTATGGACCATAAGGCCTCACACGGTTTGTAAACCCTCTTTCCTCGTTGATGTGATTTCTGAAATACTAACCTTATACATAGAACCAATCCTTAAGTCAAGTCCATCTTGAAACACATTATCATACCTCGTGATAGGTCACATGAGCCACTTCACGAACTATAAGGTTGCACACGGTTCGTGAAGGCTACCATGGGAGGGTGCCTTATCTAATTTCCATAAAAGGATCCCTGTACAGGAAGATCCACAAAAAAGGTCATAACTTCTTCATCCAAGCTCCAAATCAAATGAAACTAAGTGTATTGGAAAGATGACTCAAAGAGATTCAATTGGATAGGTCATGGCTCTCCAAGTTCTACCTGTGCTAAGAGTTATGACCAATTAAAGTCAGTACACCCACAAAACTTCATGAAACTTCACCAATTCGATTTCTTTGAATACGGTCATTCAAGAGAGACTCATGAAGATCATTAACCAACCAAAGTAGGTTCAAATCAGATCCTAATCAGATTCACTAGGCTTTAAAATTCTAGGTTGTTACACTATTATGGGAGGCTTATTTTTAGATTTTCCATTTCCAGTCATTGTTTAGCGATTGGAGAATATGGTCAAGACGAACTGTACATAGGGAATGAGAGACAAGTCAACGACTAAAGCTCCTTCATAGTCACCACTAATTTAGCACACGCAAAGATCAATGAGGAGATAATGGAGGAGCTTGCTCAAATTAGTGCCAATGTGGTATTTTTGATGAAGCAGAACTACGAACGGGTGAATGCAGTAGCTCATCATCCTCAGCGAGCACCCATGTAAGAGGAGACTTATTATGAGGAGGGCACTTTCTTTGTCACTGATCAAATGGTGAGTTTCTTGACTAACTCCTAAGGGTCCATCATAACTATTAGCGCCAATGTCAATGAAACCAAGGTTGGAACTTTAATAGGTATGGCACTTTTAGATACAACAATCAAGGAGGCTACTATGACAGGAACATGGGCCAAGATAAAGATACTGATTGGGGATGCAAATATGGTTAAAGAAATGGTCCTTATGTGCTACCACATAATCGAGATTCTAGTGCTGGTAGCTCTAAAATTGAAGAGATATTTGATCAAATATTGCAGAAGGCTGACGTTGAGGATGAAATCTTAAAGGAGATAAAATCTAATATCTCTAGTATTAATCAGAAAATAAAGTCTCATTTTATTACTATCAAGAAAATAGAGCAATAGTTCAGTTATATGTCGACTCAATTGAACCAACACTAGAAAGGTACACTGGCAAATAACACAGTCTAGAACCCAAAGAATAAGGGGCAATGTATGACAGTGACTAGACGTGGTTGTGAATAGACTATTTACCCTTCAATGTTGGTTGATAATGATGATAGTCGTGAGGAGATGGTTGGGACCAAGGATGCAGAGATCAGTGGTGCATGTGCCAAGGACGGGGAGAGTAATACAGTAGTGATGCCATAAAAGTTGAAACCCATTCCTAGACTGTCCCCTCCTTTCCCTCAGAGACTCAAAAAGAAGGAGGAGAAAGGAAAATCCCAACACTTCATCTCCATGCTGAAATAACTCTCCATAAATATCCCCCTTATCAAGGCATTGGAGAATATGCCTGGGTATGCTAAAGTCATGAAGGACTTGCTGACAAAATAGAGAACTATGAGCTAAGATATCTCTCAAGAGCTACAACATTGCAGTGCGATATCCCCAAGGTCTTTGGTGCAAAAGAAAGAGGATCCTGGAGCATTTACCATACCTTGCAAAATTAGAGATGTAGAGTTTGCAAAGGCATTGTATGATCTAGGTGCTAGCCTAAATTTAATGCTTTTTGCAGTCTTCAAGAAGCTAGGCTTGGGAGACCCTACTCCGACAAGCATGCAGTTGTTGATGGCTGACAGAACGGTGAAAAATCCTATGGGGATATTATATGAAGTCATTATCAAAGTAGAATAATTCATATTCCCTGTAGACATTGTGATCCTTGATTGTGAAGTCGACTATGAAGTCTCAATCATCTTGGGAAGACCTTTTCTAGCCACTAGACGAGCATTGGTGGATATGGAATCAGACTAACTCAAGTTTTGATTGAATGATGAAGAAGTCATCTTCAACATCTATCAGTTGATGAAGAGGCCAAATGACCTAAAGATGGAAGTATGGTCTCTTGATGAAATCTGAGTAATCAAGTGGTCCATGTTGTGCCGCGATAATAAATCAGGCATTGCTTAGGAGGAAACCCAAGGTTAAGATAGGCGCCCAGGTATGGTTTTTAACCCTGGTGCTTTACTTTGGTCTATTTTGTTGCATTTAGGACAATGTAACTAATTTTCTATGGGGTTTGGCTAGTTATAGGCCTCAGTGAAGTCTAAGTAGGCAAGACCTATAACTATCCCAATTTTGGAATTCAAAAGGTTTTCTTGCCTATGATCTTTTTCCATGAGGCCATTTATTTTATTTTTTGAACTGACATGTGTAGGATGTATTAGTAGAATTAGTAGCATATACTAACAAAGTCTATGGCATATGTTAGTTTTGTGTGAAAAGTGATACCCATCAAATTTTTGTTTTTGGTAGTTATGATAATAACCATACAACATTTATAGTTGACAAAGCTTGTTCTGATAAGTGAGGTTTAATTTTGATAAAAAAAACATGATCTGAGAGTCTGTATTGATAATGTAATCAGTGCAATACATGTGTAAGCTTATTTGCGTAGTTCTTACACTAGGTTTTAACTAAGAACTCATCCTATTATTCTGACTTATATTGTAGGTTAGTTTGTTAGGAAAGGATCTTAGATCATTGTTCATATTCATCCATTTTGCCTAAATAACCAACCAAATGCATTGGGTATCCCTTGATCTGAATGTTTAAGGTTAAAGTGTACCCTTTTCTTTCTAAACTCCTATGTAACCTAGCCTTGTTAAATGTGAAATCCTAAAATCGGCCCTAGTCCTTCCTTGAATATTGTGCACCTTGACTAAGCCAAAAAGCATAAGTTGAGGGTGACTACCAAAAGTTTCCCTAGTTCATAGTTGGATATTGTGCAGCTCAACTCAGGCAAAAAGCTTAAGTTGAGAGTGGCTGGTGCAAGAAAAAATCACGCTAAATGGGGTGGAAGCTAGTGATACATGATAAAAGGGGGAAAATTGTTCTATAGGTGCAAAGAAAAGTGAATAGATGCCTGAAACAGTACCAATGACAGAATCAATGTAAAGTTGAGGATACCATTAGTCACTATGTTCCTAAAACATCATACCAAATCCCCTTAAGCCTATGTTACAAGCCAACAAAGTCCTATAGTGATCCTAGTCTAAGTAGTCAAAGATTATGGTCATGAGTATAAGGGCAAGAATATGGTATTGAGCCCAGTGTTTGAATATCTATTGTGAGTGTGAGTGATTTTGTTTAGTCCTGAACATTGAATCTGAAAATATTATCATGAGTGGGATATGGGACTTCTTTTTGTGAGTGCATATGCATTACACTGTTTATCCTAGGATATTTCAGTGATTGTTTCTTATGTGTGGTTACCTTGCTTGTTACAGTTGTACTGTCATGTGTATTAATCCACAAGATGAAAACCCTCACGGTTTGTTTGATGCTTAATGATCCATGTAGCCTTCTGTGGAAAAAAGCCTTAGCTGCAATTTTGGCCAAGTGTAGGACCACGGACCAGTACACAATCCATGAGCCACTGCACGAGCCGTATGGCTCCTTGACGGGCTACCTAGACTCTTGTTTTACTTTCATGTCATTAATGATTTAATTGTAATTTTGGTGATTCCCCAAGGCCATTTTAGACTTCCTTAGCCCTCCTAAATGCCTAAATTGACCTATACTCCTCCATTCTCATTCAATTCAATTCATTACACTTAGAATATTCCAATACTCTCTCCTAAAAGCTCCTCTCAAGTGAGGCTTGAAGATCAACTTAGGAATTCAAAGGGGCCTTCTACTTTAATCAATTTCTTCTCCATTCTTCTTGGTCATCAAAGGTATGTGGGAATTTATTCATGGCTCCTTTCAACCATGAATTCCCAAATGATCTCTTAACTTGATTTTATGAATTTGAGCTTACTTTAATATGGGTTTTTAAAATTGTTGTTGATTGGATTAATTTGAGTTATGGGTTATATTTAGTTGATGATTCTAACATGATTTAAGTCTTATTATATTGAATTGCATGGAATTTATGAAGGTTTAAATGTGCATGCCTCTTTAAACTTTGAACCTATGCATGGTTAGGTTAAATTATATTTTATTTGTGGATCTCCTTATGATTTAAGAATGAATTTACCTTGTTATGCACTTTTAAATATGAATCTCTATTGCCCATGCTATTTCTCTTATCATTCATAACATATGCATACATGAGCTTTGTATTTCATGAAGCTTATGAAGTAGGTTAAGCCCAATTATGTTACGAATATGATTTTGATAAGGATATAGTTATGACAAAAATATGATCACATAAATGTCCATGATTATGGCTCCTTGAGCAATTATGGGTGTTTAAACCAATATGATTATGAATGTTTGAGCTACTCTTATGCGTTGAAAGTATGACATGAAGTATGATTTAGTCTTTCGGCCTAAATGTGCATGGTTATGATTTGAAAAGACTTATGTTTTGATTTCAAGCATATAAATGTATATGTATTCCCGTGGAATGACAACTTAGCACCGAATGAGATTAGGGGTGGGGGCTCGACCTAAAGTGTCCTTATGCAAAGTCTCATTTCTCATAACTATATGCCAAACATAGGTTTTATTCCCCTTTTTAGGGATAGTTATTCCCCTGTTTGAGGGGTGGTTATTCCATTTGTTAGGGATGGTTTATTCCCCTCTTTGAGGGATGGGGGTCTCCTTTGGCAAGTGACCTACCTTTTTTCTTTGGTGTAGGATAAACATAAGGGATTCTAAGTAGTAGCACGCTTGGTCTTATCTATCAGTTACGGTCCCATCCTCAATATGTTAATTACTATAGCATTCATGCATCGTGTATTCCCTGGCATATTTATATCTTATTCTTTCTTATATATATTTCTTCCTATATATGTGTTTTGCCATCTAACATTGATTAGCAGTATAATATGTTCATATGTATTTGCATGCTTGCATACTTAGTATATTCAAATGTACTAACAAATACTCTTTTGCCTACATAATCTAACCATGTAAAGACCAGACACTATCACCTCCCACCTCTTGACAGCTACTTGATTGATTAAGAATTGCTTGTGGTGAGTCCTATCATCCAAAGACAAGCCAACTTCTATCTACCTATTATTATTATGATGTTTATTTCTTTACTTTGAGGGTGATATCGGGACATGTCTTGGCCCCCTACCTATTCTAGACAAGAGGCATTGTTGGACGTATGGTAGTTTATCATACGATTTATGCTATGTGTATCTTTGAGATGTTATTCTTATGTATTATGTACGAATAATATGATTATGTGATATGAGATGTTATTAAAAGTACTAAGTACTATGATATCCCCATATATTGAGTCCTTCTTACCCATCCCTAGTTTTGTGTGCTATGTGAATCCATGTATATCCCTATCCGTATGATATCCCCATACCGTGAGTCATACTTTGTAACAACCCGAAGATTTTCAAAATATACTTATGATTGGACTTATATTATGTACTACTGGTCATGGTTGAGTTTTGGTAGCCACGGTTTGAGTTTAAGTGGCTGAATGCAAAATGGGCTAGTTGGTGGCCTAGAGGGATAGTTTCGGTAGTGTATTTCAAACGGTCACAACTTTTGATGTACGATGAACCATGTTGGCTACTACATATAAAATTTAAGGTCTTTGAGTTATCTTTGCAACACAACTAGTTTCACTAAATTTGGAGTTCGTATGAGGGAGATATGGCCCAAACAGTGAGACTGTCCGAAATTCAGAAGACATTAGAGATAAGCTCAGAAAAATGGCCAAGGGCAGAGCCACGGACCGTGAAACTTTGCACGGTCTGTGTGGGGTGCCTTCAAGTGTTCCAGTGAGCTAGGAGTGGCCTGGAACCACCCCTAAGACAAGTGTAGGACCACGAGACCTTGGATGGCTCGTTTGAGGCCAAACGGTCCGTGTACTGTCCCGTTAAATGGGACAGTAGCTAGGACAAGATATGTACAAGTTTGGGGGACTAAGTGTAGGCTCAAGGTACCCTTACACAGTTAGTAAGCCTCCAAACGGTCCATCAAAGTGCTCGTCAAGTGTAACAGAGAGTCCTCCGAGAGTTCGCGCTGAAAAATTAACTAAGTGTTGTCTGATGGAGGAGCCAAACGGACCGTGTGACAACCAGACGGCACTTTAGCAGCCATCCCACATTTCTTAGTCTCGTAAAGTTACATTTTATTAATGGTATTTTTGTAATTTAACATTTCCTTAAGCCCCTTTTTGGTACCCTAAAGTCTCCGAAACACCTAAAACATTCCCCAAATCCTCATTCATCCATTAAAACCCTCCTACACTCTCTCTTGAAATCTTAATAATCTCTTGGCCTCCATTGAAGTATGCTTGAGAAATTCGGGGAAGAAGACTTTGACTAAAGTTGACCTTGCTATTTTGTTGGTGCAATTAAGGTATGTGGGACTTGATTCAAGGATCCCCTTTCATCCTTGAAGATCCTAAGAATCCTAACCCTTTAAATTTGATTTCAAGTTTTCAATTAAGTTATGGGTTCTTC
>JBCEWC010017855.1:0-12270 GCA_038996855.1 Solanum aculeatissimum
GTCTGTAACAAGCCAGGCAAGAGGCCTAGGTGGCCCAGCGGCGTTGGATATGGCCATGTAGGATTTTATGGGCCAAGAAACAGGAACATGCAATTTCGATAATTTTTCGTGGGTGTTAGCCACGGTTCCTGGCGCTGCCCGTGGCTCGGGGCCGACTTTTCTGAAAAATTATAGCAAGTGGTTTTTAACGAGCCAGGCAAGAGGTCAAGGTGGCCCGACGAGGTTGGAGATGGCCTGGTAGGATTTTATGAGTCAAGGAACAGAAAACATGCGATTTGGATAGTTTTTCGTGGGTGTTAGCCCATGGTCTCTGGTGTTGCCCGGGGCTTAGGGCAAACTTTCCCACAAAATTATATCGTGGGATTCGTAACGAGCCAGGGAAGAGGCCCAGGTGGCCTGATGAGGGTAAGAGATGGCCAGGAAGGATTTTATGGGCCAAGGATAAGGAAACAAGCGATTTAGGTAGTTTTTCGTGGGTGTTAGACCACACATCCTGACGTTGCCCGCGGCTCGAGCTAACTTTCTAGAGAAATTATACCAAGGGGTCCGTAACGAGCTAGGAAAGAGGCCCAAGTTATCGGGCGGAGTTGGAGATGGCCTGGTAGGATTTTATGGGCCAAGGAAAAGGAAATAAGCAATTTTGATAGTTTTCCATGGGTGTTAGCCCACGGTTCTTGGCGCTGCCCGGGGTTCGGGGCCAACTTTCCCAAAATATTATACCAAGGGGTCCATAACGAGCCAGGCAAGAGGCCTTGGTGGCCCGGGGGGGGGGGGTTGGAGATGGCCTGGTAGGATTTTATGGGCCAAGGAACATGAAATAAATCATTTTGACAGTTTTTTGTGGGTGTTAGCCCGTGATTCCTGGCGCTTCCCGGGGCTCGAGCCAACTTTCCTAAAAGCTTATATCGAGGGGTCCATAATGAGTCAGGCAAGAGGCCCAAGTGGCCCGACGGGGTTGGAGATGGCCTGTTAGGATTATATGGGTCAAGGAACACGAAACAAGTGATTTTGACAATTATTCATTGGTGTTAGCCAACGGTTCCTGGCGTTACCCTAGGCTCGGGTCCATCTTTCTTGAAAGATTTTCCTGAGGGGTCCGTAACGAGCCAAGAAAGAGTCCTAGGTTGCCTGGCGGGGTTAGAGATGGCTTGGTAGGATTTTATGGTTTAAGAAAAAGAAAATAGGCAATTTGGGCAGTTTTTTATGGGTATTATCCCACGTTTCCTGGCGCTGCCCTGGCCTCAGGGCTAACTTTCCCAAAACTTTATATCGAGGGTCTTCAACGAGGTAGGCAAGAGGCCAAGGTTGCTCGGTGGGATTGGAGATGGATTGGTATAATTTTATGTGTCAAGGAATAGGAAACAGACGATTTTGGTAATTTTTCATGGGTCTTAGACCACGGTCCTAGCGTTGCTTGGGGCTCGGGGCCAACTATCTCAGAATATTATACCGAGGGGTTCGTAATGAGCCAGGCAATAGGCCCACATGGCCTGATAGGATTGGAGATGGTCTGGTAGGACTTTATGTGCATAGGAACAGGTGATTTTAGCAATTTTTCATAGGTGTTAGCCCACGGTTCTTGGATCTGCCCGGGGCTCAGTGCCAACTTTCGCAAAAAATTATATAGAGGGGTCCTTAACGAGTAAGGCAAGAGGCCCAGGTCCCCAATGGGGTTGGAGATTACTTGGTAAGATTTTATGGGTCAAGGAATAGAAAACAAGTGGTTTTGACTATTTTTCGTAGGTGTTAGCCCACGATTCCTAGCGCTTCCCAGGGCTGAAGGCGAACTTGCTTGAAAAATGATACCGAGGAGTCCGTAACGAGCCAGGGAAGAGGCCTAGGATGCCCGGTGGGGTTGGATATGGCCTGGTAGGAATTTATAGGCCAAGGAATAGGAAATAGGCAATTTCAGCAGTTTTTCATGAGCGTTAGCCCATATTTCCTAACATTGCCCGGGGTTTGGGGCCAACTTTTCTAAAAAATTATATCGATGGGTCCGTAATGAGCCAGACAAGAGTCCTAAGTGTCCCAATGGGGTTGGAGATGGCCTGGTAGGATTTTATGGGCCAAGGAACAGGAAATAGGCAATTTCGGTAGTTTTTCGTAGGTGTTAGCCCACGATTCCTGGCGCTACCCAGGGCTCGAGGCCAACTTTCCCCAAAAATTATACCAAGGTTACCATAACAAGCCAGGAAAGAGGCCCAGGTTGCTCGACAGAGTTGGAGATGGTCTGGTAGGATTTTATGGGCCAAGAAACAGAAAATAGAGAATTTCAACAATTTTTCGTGAGTGTTAACCCATGGTTCCTAGCGCTGCCCGGGGCTCGAGGCCAACTTTTCTGAAATATTATACCGAGGGGTCCGTAACGATCCAGGAAAGAGGTCGAGGTGGATCGACGGGGTTGGAGATGTCCTGGTAGGATTTTATGGTCCAAGGAATAGGAAACATGCGATTTTGGCGGTTTTTCATAGGGGTGTGCATCGGTCGGTTCGGTTCGGTTTTAGACATTATTGGTTCAGTTTATCAATTTTTAAATATGTTAAACCAATAACAACCCAATAAAATATATTTTATCAATTTTTTTTATTCGATTTTAAGTTCTTAACGGTTCGGTTTTTGGTTTACCCGATAAGGATGATAATAAAAATTTGTATTAATAAAAGCAAATGGAGTACGAAAGAGTAAAGACCAAAGACTAAATACTAAAGTGAGTAACTAATCACTTAAGTACGGTAAAGATTAAAATAGGTAAAGTACTACTATAGTGTCCTATTACTATAAATTACTAATATTTAATATTTATGATGGAATAAAATAGTAAATTATTATAATCGTATTGGGTTATCGATTTACCTAATAACCCAATAGTAAAAACCGATAACCCAATAATTTTTTTTCAAAACCGTTAAAAATCCGTTAACCTAATAACCCAATAATAAGAAACCAATAACGTTTTTATCGATTCGATTTATCGGTCGGTTCGATTTTTGCACACCCCTATTTTTTCATGGTTGTTAGCCCACAATTTCTGGCGCTGCCCGGGGCTTGGGGCTAACTTTCCCAAAAATTTATACTGAGGGGTCCATAACGAGCCAAACAAAAGGCCTAGGTGTCCTGTCGGGGTTGGAGATGGCCTGATAGGATTTTATGGGCCAATGAATAGGAAATAGGTAATTTGGGAAGTTTTTCGTGGGTGATAGCCCACGGTTCCTGGAGCTGACCGGGGCTCGGGGATAACTTTCCCCAAAAAATTATATCGAGGGGTTCGTAACGAGCCACGAAAGAGGCCAAAGTGGCCTTGTGGGGTTTGAGAAGGCCTGGTAGGATTTTAAGGGCCAAGGAACAGGAAAAAAACGATTTGAAAAGTTTTTTGTGGGTGTTAGACCAAGGTTCGTGGCACTGCTCAGGGCCAACTTTCTCAAAAAACTATACCGAGGGATCCGTAATGACCCTGGTAAGAGGCCTAGGTGACCCGATGGGGTTGGAGATGGCTTGGTAGGATTTTATGGGCCAAAACAGGCGATTTAGGCAGTTTTTAAATGGTGTTAGGTCACGATTCCTGTCGCAAACCCAGGGTTCGAGGCCAACTTTCCCAAAAATATTATACCGAGGGGTCCGTAATGAGCCAGACAAGAGGCTCAGGTAGCCCAGCGGGATTGGAGAAGGCCTGGTAGGATTTTATAGGCTAAGGAACATGAAACAGGCAATTTCAGAATTTTTCATGGGTATTAGCCCACGGTTCCTGGTGCTTCCCGGGGCTCGGGATCAACTTTTATGAAAAATTATACCAAGGGGTCCGTAACGAGTCAAGCAAGAGGCCCAGGTGGCCCGGCGGGGTTGGAGATAGTTTGGTAGGATTTTATGGTTCAAGGAATAGGAAATAAACGATTTCAGTAGTTTTTGTGGGTGTTGGCCAACAGTTCCTGGTGCTGCCCGGGGCTCAGGGCCAAATTTTCCAAAAAATTATATCGAAGGGTCCATAATGAGCCAGGCAAGATGCTCAGATGTCCCAACGGGATTGAAGATGGGTTGGTAGGATTTTATAGGCCAAGGAATAGGAAACAAACGATTTTGGCAGTTTTTCATAGGTGTTAGCCCACGGTTCCTAGCGCTGCTCAGGGCTAATTTTTCCAAAAAATTATACCGAGAGGTCCGTCATGAGACAGTCAAGGGGACCATATGGCCCTGCAGGGTTGGAGATGGCCTGGTAGGATTTTATAGGCCAAGGAACAGGAAATAAGTGATTTCGACAGTTTTTTGTGGGTGTTAGCCCATAGTTCCTGGCGCTACTCGGGGCCATATTTCTTGAAATATTATACCGAGGGGTCCATAACGAGCCAGATAAGAGGCCAAGGTTGCCCGACAGGTTTAGAGATGTCCTGGTATGATTTTATGGGATAAGGAAAAGAAAACACATGATCTGGACAATTTTTTGTGGGTGTTAGCACACGGTACCTAGCGCTGTCTGAGGCTCGGGACCAAATTTCTGAATACATTATACCAAGGGGATCATAATGAGACAGAAAAGAGGCCCAAGTGACTCGGCGGGGTTGGAGATGGCCTGGTATGATTTTATGGTCCAAGGAATAGAAAACAAATAATTTAGGAAGTTTTTCGTGGGTGTTAGACCCTAGTTCCTTGTGCAGCTCGATGCTTGGGGCTAAATTTCTTGAATGATTATATCGAGGGATCCTTAACGAGCCAAGAAAGAGGCCCAAGTGGCCCAGCAGGATTGGAGATGACTTGGTAGAATTTTATGGGCCAAGGAATAGTTATACCGAGGGGTCCATAACGAGCCACGCAAGAGGCCCAGGTAGCTCGATAGAGTTGGAGATTCCTGGTAGGCTTTTATGGGCCAAGGAACAAGAAATAGGAGATTTTGACAGTTTTTTGTGGGTGTTAGGCCACAATTCCTGGCGTTGGACGGGGCTCGGGGCCAACTTTCCCAAAAAATTATACCGAAAGATCCGTAACAAGCTAGGAAAGAGGCCCAGGTGTCCCGACAGAGTTGGAGATGGCCTGATAGGATTTTATGGGCCAAGGAATAGAAAATATGCGATTTTTAAAGTTTTTCCTAGATGTTAGCCCACAGTTCCTGACGCTGCCCGGGGCTTGGGGCCAAATATTTTGAAAACTTATACCGAATGGTTCGTAACGAGCCAAACAAGAGGCCCAGGTGGCCTGACGGGGTTGGAGATGACCTGGTAGGATTTTATAGGCCAAGGAACAGGAAACAAATGATTTTGACAGTTATTCATGGGTGTTAGCCCACGGTTCCTGGCGTTGCCTGGGGCTAGCTTCCTGAAAAATTATATTGAGGGGTCCGTAATGAGCCAGTCAAGAGGCTCAGGTGGCCCGAAAGTGTTGGAGATAGCCTGTTAGGATTTTATGAGCCAAGGAATAGGAAATAGATGATTTCAGCAAATTTTCATGGGTGTTAGTCCATGGTTCCTAGCGATGCTCGGGCCTCGGTGCCAATTTTCCAAAAAGATTATACCGATGGATCGGTAACGAGCCTTGAAAGAGGCCCAGGTGCACCATCAGGGTTAGAGATGGCATGGTAGGATTCCATTGGCCAAGGAACAGGAAACAAGCGATTTCAGAAGTTTTTTGTGGGAGTTAGCCCACGATTCCTGGTGCTGCCTGGGGCATGGGGCTAACTTTCTCGAAAAATTATACTAAGGGGTCCGTAACGATCCATACAAGAGGCCCAAGTGGCCTGACGGGGATTGAGATGGCTAGGTAGGATTTTATGGCCAAGGAACAGGAAATAGGCGATTTAAGTAATTTTTCATGGGTGTCAGCCCACGGTTCCTAGCGCTGTCCAAGTCTCGGGGACAACTTTTCTGAAAAATTATATCGAGGGGTCCATAATAAGTAAGGCAAGAGGCTTAGGAGTCCCGGGGGCTTGGAGATGGCTTGGTAGGATTTTATGGGCCAAGGAATAGGAAAGAGGCAATTTGAGGAATTTTTCGTGGGTGTTAGACCACAGTTCCTGGTGCTTCTTGGGGCTCGAGAACAACTTTCATGAAAGAATATACTAAGGGGTCTGTAATGAGCCAGGCAAGAGGCCCTGGTGGCCCGATGGGATTGGAGATGACGTGGTAGGATTTTATGGGCCAAGGAACAGGAAATAGGTAATTTGGAAAGTTTTTCGTGGGTGTTAGCCCACGGTTCCCAATGCTGCACGGGGCTCAGGGCCAACTTTTATAAACAATTATACCAATGGGTCCGTAACGAGCCAGTCAAGAAGTCCAGGTGGCCCGACGGGGTTGTAGATGGCCTTGTAGGATTTTATGGGCCAAGGGACCAAAAAAAGGTGATATAGGAAGTTTTTCGTAGGTGTTAGCAGACTGTTCCTGGCGCTTCCCGAGGCTCGAGGCTAACTTTCCCAAAAAATTATACCGAGGGGTCCGTAACAAGCCAGGAAAGAGGCCCAGGTGGCCCAACGGGGTTGGAGATGGCCTGTAGGATTTTATGGGCCAAGAAACATGAAACAGACAATTTGGACAGTTTTTCGTGAGTGTTAGCCCATAGTTCCTGGTGCTGCTCAGGGCGCAGGGCCAACTTTCTCAAAACATTATACCGATAGGTCCCTAACAAGTTAGGCAAGAGGCGCAGGTAACCCAGCGGGGTTGGAGATGGCCTGGAAGGATTTTATGGGTCAAGGAACAGGAAACAGGCGATTTAGGTTATTTTTTGTGGGTGTTAGCCAATGGTTCCTGGCGCTGCCCAGGCCTCGGGGCTAACTTTCCTGAAAAATTATATCGAGGGATCCGTAACGAGCTAGGCAAAAGGCCCAGGTGGCCCTGCGGTATTGGAGATGGCCTAGTAATATTTTATGGGCAAAGGAACAGGAAACACATGATTTGGGCAGTTTTTCGTAGGTGTTATCCCACAACTCCTAGCTCTGCCCAGGGCTCGGGGCCAACTTTCCCAAAACATTATACCGAGGGGTCCATAAAGATCCATACAAGAGGGCCAGGTGGACCGGTGGGGTTGGAGATGGCCTGGTAGGATTTTTATGGCCAGGGAAAAGGAAATAGGCGATTATGGTAGTTTTTTGTGGGTGTTAGCCCACGGTTCCTGGCTCTGCTCGGGGCTCAGGTCTAACATTCCCAAAAACATATTTCGAGGGGTCTGTAATGAGCCAAGCAACAGGCCCAGGTGGTCCCGCGGGATTGGAGATGGCCTGGTAGGATTTTATGGGCCAGGATACTGGAAATAGGCACTTTCTGTAGTTTTTTGTAGGTGTTACTCACGGTTCCTAGTAGTGCCCGGGGCTCGGGGCTAACTTTCCCAAAAAATTATATCGAGGGATCCGTAACGAGTCAGGCAAGAGGACCAGGTGGCCCGGCGGGGTTGGAGATAGCCTAGTAGGAGTTTATGGGCAAAGGAACAGGAAACAGGCAATTTCAGTAGTTTTTTGTCGGTGTTAGCCCACGATTCCTGGGACTGCATGGGGCTCGGGGCCAACATTCTCAAAAACTTATACCGAGGGGTCTGTAATGAGCCAGGAAAGAGGCCCAGGTGGCCCGACGGGGTTGGAAATGACTAGGATTTTATGGGCCAAGGAACAGGAAATAGGTAATTTTGATAATTTTTCGTGGGTGTTAGCCCACGATTCTTGGCGCTTCCCGAGGCTCGGGGCCAACTTTCTCAAAATATTATACCGAGAGGTCCGTAAGGAGCCAGGCAAGGGGCCAGGTGGCCTGGCGGGGTTGGAGATGGCCTGGTAGGATTTTATGGGCCAAGGAACAAGCAATATGTGATTTCAGTGGTTTTTCGTGGGTGTAAGCCCACGGTTCCTGGCACTGCCTGGGTCTCGGGGTCAATTTTCCCAAAATATTATATCGAGAGGTCCGTAACGAGCTAGAAAAGAGGCCCAGGAGGCCCGGTGGGATTGGAGATGGTCTGGTAGGATTTTATGGACCAAGGAACAGAAAACATGCGAATTCTACAGTTTTTTATGGGTGTTAGCCCACGGTTCTTGGGGCTGCCCGGGGCTCGGGGCCAACTTTCCCAAAAAATTATACCGAGGGATCCCTAATGAGTAAGAAAAGACACCCAGGTGGCTCGACGGGGTTGGAGATGGCCTGGTAGGATTTTATGGGCCAAGGAATAGAAAACAGACGATTTGGGTAGTTTTTCGTGGGTGTTAGCCCACGGTTCCTAGCACTGCCCGGGGCTCGAGGTTATTTTCGTGAAATATTATACCGAGGGGTCCATAACGAGTCAGGCAAGAGGCCCAGGTGGCCCGGCTGGGTTGGAGATTTTTTTGAAGGATTTTATTGGCAAAGGAAAAGGAAACAGATTATTTAGGCACTTTTTCGTGGGTTTTAGCCCACGATTTTTGGCGCTGCCCTGCGCTCTGGCACAACTTTCATGAAAAATTAAACCAAGGGGTCCCTAACAATCCAAGCATAAGGTCTAGGTGCTTTAGCAGGGTTGGAGATAGCCAGGTAGGATTTTATGAGCCAAGGAACAGAAAACAGGCGATTTGGACAGTTTTTCATGGGTGTTAGCCAAGGTTCCTGGTGGTGCTCGGGGCTCAGGGCCAACTTTCCCAAAACGTTATACCATGGGGTCCGTAATGCGCCAGGTAAGAGGCCCAAGTGGTCCAGCGGGGCTGGAGATGATATGGTTGGATTTTATGGGTCAAGGAACAGGAAACAGAAAATTTTGGCAGTTTTTTGATGATATTAGCCCACGGTCCTGGCGCTTCCTGGGGCTCGGGGCCAACTTTCTTGAAAAATTATATTGAGAGGTCCGTAACGAGACAGGGAAGAAGCCCAGGTGGCCCAGTGGGGTAAGAGATTATCTGGTAGGATTTTATGACCAAAGAAACAGGGAATAGGCGATTTTGGTAGTTTTTTATGGGTGTTAGCTCATGGTTCCTGGCGCTGCCCGAGGTTCGGGGTCAACTTTCCTAAATAATTATACTGAGGGATCCATAATGAGTCAGGCAATAGTCTTAGGTGACCCGGCGAGGTTGGATATGGTCTGGTAGGATTTTATGGGCCAAGGAAAAGGAAACGGGCGATTTGGGCAGTTTTTCATGGGTGTTAGCCCACGGTTTCGGGCGCTTCACGGGAATCGGATCTAATTTTTCCAAAATATTATATCGAGGAGTCCGTAACAATCCAGGTGTAAGGCCCAGGTGCCCCGATGGGGTTGGATATGTCATGGTAGGATTTTATGGGCCAAGAAACAGGAAATAGGTGATTTGGGCAGCTTTTCATTGGTGTTAGCCAAAGGTTCTTGGCGCTGCCCGGAGCTCGGGGATAACTTTCTCGATAAATTATACCGAGGGGTCCGTAATGAGCAAGGCAAGAGGCTCAGGTGGCCAGGAGGGGTTGGAGATAGCCTGGTAGGATTTTATGGGCCAAGGAACAGGAAACAGGCTATTTGGGAAATGTTTTGTGGGTGTTAGCCCACGATTCCTGGTGATGCCTGGGGCTCAAGGCGAACTTTCCCAAAATGTTATTCTGAGGGGTCTGTAATGAGCCAGGAAAGAGGCTCAGGTGGCTCGACGGGGTTAAAGTTGGCCTGGTAGGATTTTATGGGCCAAGGAAAAGGAAACAGGCGACTTGGGTAATTTTTCGTGGGTTTTAGTCCACGGTTTCTGGCGCTGTCCGAGTCTCGGAAATATTATACTAAGGGGTCCGTAACGACCCAGGCATAAGGCCCAGGTGTCCCTACGATGTTGGATACTGCCTGGTAGGATTTTTATGGGCCAAGAAATAGGAAATAGGCAATTTGGGTAGTTTTTCATAAGTGTTAGCCCACGATTTCTGGCGATACCCGGGGCTCGGGGCCAACTTTTTAGAAAACTTATACCGAAGGGTCCCTAACGAACAAGGAAAGAGGACCAGGTGGCCCGACGGGGTTGAAGAAGAATTAGTATGATTTTATGGTCCAAGGAACAGGAAATATATGATTTGAGCAGTTTTTCGTGGGTGTGTTAACCCATGGTTCCTAGCGCTGCCCGGGTCTTACGTCCAACACACTTGAAAAAATATACCGAGGGGTCCGTAAGGATCCGGGCAAGAGGCCCAGGTGGCTCGGCAGGGTTGGAGATGGCCTGGTAGGATTTTATGGGCCAAGAAATAGAAAAAAGGTTATTTCGATAGTTTTTCGTGAGTGCCAGCCCACAGTTCTGCGTTGCTCGGGGCTTGGGGTCAACTTTCTCCAAAATTTTTATCGAGGGGTCCGTAACGAGCAAGGCAAGAGGCCAGGTGGCCCGGCGGGGTTGGACATGTCTTGATAGGATTTTATGGGCCACGACAAAAAAAATAGGCAATTGCGATAGATTTTCGTGGGTGTTAGCCTATGGTTCCTGGCGCTGCCCGTGGCTTGTTGCAAACTTTCCCAAAAGAAGCCTAGGTTTCCCAGCGAGGTTGGAGATGGCCTGGTAGGATTTTATGGGTCAAGGAACAGAAAATAGGCGATTTAGGCAGTTTTTCATGGGGGTTAGCCCACGGTTCCTGACGGTGCCCAGGGCTCGGGGCCAACTTTCCTAAAAAATTATATCGAGAGGTCTGTAACGAGCTAGGAAAGAGGACCAGGTGGCCCGACGGGGTTGGCGATGGCCTGGTAGGATTTTATGGGCAAAGGAACAGGAAACAAGTGATTTGGGCAGTTTTTTATGGGTGTTAACCCACGGTTCCTGGCGCTGGCCTGGGCTTTGAGCCAACTTTCCTGAAAAATTATATCGAGGGGCCCATAACGAGTCAGGAAAGAGGCCCAGATGGCTCGGCGGCGTTGGAGATGGCCTGGTATTTTATGGGCCAAGAAACAGGAAACAAGCTATTTTGGTAGTTTTTCGTGTGTGTTAGCACACGGTTTATGGCGTTGCCAGAGGTTCGGGGCCAATTTTCCAAAAAAATTATACTAAGGAGTCCGTAATTAACCAGGCAAGAGGCCCAGGTGTTCCAGCGGGGTTGGAGATGGTATGGTAGGATTTTATGGGCCAAGAAACAGGAAATAGGCTATTTCGATAATTTTTCGTGGGTGTTAGCCCACGATTCCTGACGCTGCCCAGGGCTCGGGGCCAACTTTCACAAAAAATTATACCTAGGTGTTCATAACGAGCCAGGAAAGAGGCCCAGGTGGCCCAGCGGGTTTGGAGATGGTCTGGTAGGATTTTATGGGCCAAGGAACAGGAAATAGGCGATTTGAGTAGTTTTTCGTAGGTGTTAGCCCACGGTTCCTGGCACTGCCGGGGGCTCGGGACTAACTTTCCCAAAAAAAAATATCGAGAAGTCCGTAATGAACCAGCGAAGAGGCCCAGGTGTTCCGGCGAGGTTGGAGATAGCCTGGTAAGATTTTATTGGCCAAGGAACAGGAAACAAACAATTTGGACAGTTTTTCATGGGTGTTAGCCCACGAAATCTGGCGCTGTCGGGGGCTCAGGCGCACTTTCCAAAAAAATTATACGAGTGAATCTGTAATGAGCCCGCCAATAGTCCCAATAGGCCCAGTGGCGTTGCACAACGCCTGGTAGGATCTTTTGCGCCAAGGAACAGGAAACAGGTGATTTCACGATTTCGACAGTTTTTCATGGGTGATGGTAAACAATTTGGATCATGGATCTGTTATGGGTAAATAGTTTGGGTTAGGTTCAATTTGAGTAAATAATTTTATAATTGAATCTATTTTGTGTAGTTTTCCCTTTTTTGAATATGTGAATAGAGGAAATAGAGAGAATCTAACAGAATTACGAAATTCTATTTTGAACTACACATGAAAGTAGTTTTTCATCAGATGATTTTCTTGTAAGGCTGTAACTTTACTCTCGACTTGAATTATGTATCTAAAAAGGTAAGACGAGAAATTGGATATAACAGCCTCCCCTGAACTTTGCCTTGGGTTTGTTGGGAATTGCTAGGGATGTGTGATAGATGTGATTCCTTCATCCTTAATCAACGATGAAATTCTAAAAATAGCATACCTTTTTTACTCCTTATAATGGACCTAACACAAATTCTGATTAGTTAGACTCAGTTGACTTCAAACACCAAATAGCTATACCAAAACAGAAAAAAAGCTGATGGTATAACACAAAGCTGACACTCATGCTAACTGGTTCACCTTACCATGCTTGGTATTTTGGTCTTCTAATTAGGGGTGTGCATCGGTCGGTTCGGTTCGGTTTTATATATTATCTGTTCGGTTTATCGGTTTTCGATTATTAAATATGCTAACCCAATAACAAACCAATAAGATAATTTTTATCGGTTTTTGGTTTATCGGTTTTACGTCCTTAAC
>JBCEWC010017856.1:0-12269 GCA_038996855.1 Solanum aculeatissimum
CAGATTAAGATGATAAATCACGAACACTTAAATATTTGGATACAACTTTCAGAACAAATAGATACATTAGAACAAATAATAAAATACAACTTAGATCTATACCTAAGGACCACAGAAATAAGATACATTTTTTTCATTTCCACAAATCCTATTCTTATAGTATGTCATTTTCTGTATCCTAAGGGCCCTAAAAGAAGACCTTAAAGACTTAGGACCCTTATTCATTCTTCTATTCTCTCATTTTTAAAAACTGAAGGCAAGAAAATACTCTCTCATTGAAGAACAAGGTAAGGAGGCTAGGGTTTCAAGAGGTCTTTTTTTCAAACAACAACTTTCTTCTTCCCAAGCTTACCAAGGTATGTGAGTTCAATTTGTGGGTATCCTTACACCAAAAATTCCTTCATAAAACCTTTTACTTCTTTTTTAAATTCCTTCTAGTTAATATGCATGCTTATGATGATTTCATGATGTTTTATGTTACTAAATGATCTTCATGATATCCAATGATGTTTTACTAAGTATTTCCATGATTTCAAGTTAATGATGATGACTCCAATGGTGTGGGTTAAAGTAATGAAGTGTGGGTTGTTTTACTATGTTTGAATGGGCATACTTTCCATAACTATGCATGATTTTGTGATTTATGATTGTTCCAACTTAAAAGCCTAGGCAACCTAGTTTCAAGGTAATTTTTGCTTGTTTTATGACAAAGATTAAGGCACTAAAAAGAGTTTTAAAGTTATGATTTATCAAAGATATAAGTATGTTGATAATTTCTGCAATGCTGTTTAAGATGGACCCCACGATGAAAGGACAATACTCACTTGGTGGTTCTTTATTTTCGAGCTACTCTTATGATTTGTTACTTATAATTCTAAGTGTCATGAATAAACTAAGTATATATGTTTCTAAAGTTTTTCATGGGATGACTTACCACTGAGAGGACCTTGATATTGAGGCTCATTCCCTTAGTTTAGGCATGACCCAATAGATGTGAATATCATTATCCCTAACTATGTACCACCATAGGAGCCCTCGTAGTCTAAGCCAGTGGATCTACATAGGTCATTCATATTATAGAAAGACATAAGTGAAGTCACAAAGTTCCACCCGACAAGTGCTCTACCCGTGCCAACGTAAGGGGTTATGTTAGATTCTATGTAGTAGCTCACATGGTCTTATATGTTGTTTAAGGCTTGCTCCTACAACTTTATGATTCTATGATATGATTCTACTGCATGAGATCTTTTATGCATTGATTCTCATTCATATTGAGTAATATTCCTTGCTCATGCTTAAACCTATATTAAGTATTTTTACTACCTCATATGTATATGTTTTACTTATGAATAATGGCATTACAATTTCATGCTTTCATTGCATCTCACATACTTATTACATTCTAAAAGTACTAATACATATTTTTCATGCATGATTTAACCATGTAAGGAAAGATACTCCTCCATCGGCTCGTGACTAGTTTTATGGTGATCAAGACTAGTTCTTTTGTTGTGGTGAGCCCGTAGTTTGTGTCTCTGCCATTTTATTCTTGCTATGTATTTCAGACACTATGTATATGTTAGCCCTTTTGAGACTTTTACATTCTATGTTGCTTTTGTATGGAGTCTTTTCTATTTGATGGGAATCAACCGTTACTGGTTTCGTCCATCTATATATTAGTTTGTCTGCTTTATGGACAAAATATGTTGGGCATACATTCTTTTTAATTTTGCTTCATTCCCATAAAATTTTCATAGACCCTTCCCTATTTTAAATTCTGCATATTTTTATGTTTTATGCCTATGGATGCTTATGATATTTAAGATGGCTTCAACGGGATACCTTCGGGTATCTCATTCATCGTGTGACGATTAAGCCCATAGGTCTGGTCGTTATGATGCCTCAAAATTTCATAAAGGACCATAATCAAGGACTAAACATCTCCTTCTTGCCAAAATGCATCACACCCTTCATTGGAGAAACCTTCATGTATACCCAATCATTAATACCAAATTCAAGTTTCCTTCTCCATACATCTGAATATGACTTTTGACTACTTTGGGTAACCTTTAAACTTTCCCTAAAAAATCTCACCTTCTCTATGACCTGAAACTCCAATTCGGGTCCTGTTAAGGCTACTACACCTACTTCAAATCACCCAACAACAGGACTTATATCTCCTACCATATGAAATCTTAAAAAGATCTATTTGGATGCTAGCATGAGAACTACTATTGAATTCAAACTCAATTAACAGTAGGTGAGTATCCCTATTACCCTTGAAATCATATACAAATGCCCTCGATGTATCTTCCAAGGTTTGAATTGTTCTTTAGGCTTGTCCATCGGCTTGAGGGTGCAAAGCGGTGCTTAACTTAATCTTGGTACGAAGAATTATTTCAAAGGAACTCCAAAAGTGTGAATTAAAATTAGTACCCCAATTCAAAATGATAGAAAAAATACACCCTAAATACTAATTGAAATTTAATTTATGCAATTTGAAGAAAATTCACCAGTACCTATAAAATTTTATAATTAAAAATGTTTGTGCTCCATGGGTTGAAGGTACCCATGAATGAATATCCTCATACCTTAAATTTGAAGCACCAAATGCAATGAATAAGGAGACTTGAGCTTGATTTCTCTTGGAACCCCTTGTGGAAAAAGGAAACCTTGGAAAAACTTTTAGAGAGAAGATTTTGTAATTTGAGAGTTAGGATGAGAACGAGAGAACTAGAAGGACTTAGGGTAGTTAATAGGATGAAATTTATTTTAAGAAATTGTCCATATTCATTAATGAGCAAAAAGGTAAAAAAGTAAAACACCCCTCTCTTAAAACTTAACTGTACTGACTCCTAGGAGGTCACAACAACTTGTGAAAAGGACCACAGTCCATGGTGAAGGTTGTGTTCAAAAGGATCCACTAAGATGGTCAGGGGTGGCTTCTACGGGGACCACCATGGCTCATGGTGTGCCACACGGGTTGTCGACCTAGTCGTGGTGCTCTATCAATTTTGGGCATCATAGGGAGTAAAGTTTATCAATGGGTCTACGGTACTTGGTGTCCACCATGACCAATAAACCCTATCATGGACCCACCATTTTTCTCAACTTTCATGTTCATTCCCATCAAGACATGTAGTAACCCAGACGAACCGTAAAAAGGGCTTATGAAAATCTATCTGGCGTCAAAAGTTGAATTGTTTTGGGGAAATTTCCTTTACCTTTTGTTATTTGACTTCCTAACTTTTGGGGTCTTATAATATCTTTCTATTGGGAACATTCATTCTCGAATGAGATAAAAACTAGCTTGAGTAGAGTAGAATCAATATCTAACAACCCAACATACATGCAATAATGCAATTTAAAGATCAATTTCATGAGGTCTCTAGACTTTAGCAATAAACATCATTTTAAATCAGTTTCATGAGTATGCATGTTGTGATATAATATGAAAAAGATAAAAAGTAGGAATTTGAAGGATTTGAGCATGAATAACTAAGTACCTTAGTCTTGAATGGAGGGAAAGAGATGAGGATAATGTTCACCAAGTCTTCTTTCACTTCTCATGTAGCACTTTCAACTTCTATATTCCTCTAAAGGACCTTGACTGATGTTATCTGATTATTTCTTAACCTTCTAATTTTCCTGTCTAGAACTTGAATTGAAATCTCCTTATAAGATAAGATTTCCTTAACACCTACGCTCTCCAATGGAATAATGGAACTAGGATCACCCACATACTTTCTCAACAAGGACACATGGAACATTAGGTGTACCCATGCCAACTCCAGTGGTAAATGTAATTCATAGGCCACTTTACCAATACGCCTCAAAATTTCATACAAGCCTACATATCAATGAATAAGCTTCCCCTTCTTGCCAAAATGCGTCAGACCCTTCACTAAAGAAACCTTCAAGTAGACACAATCAACAATATCAAATTCAAGTTCCCTTAAGACGAATTTTGACTACTTTGGGTAGACTTTAAAATTTTCCTAATAAGTTTCACCTTCTCTATGGCCTCAAACATCAATTCGAGTCATGTTAAGGCTACTTTACCTACTTCAAACCCCCCAACAGGAGACCTATATTTCCTACCATACAATGCCTTAAAAGGAGCCTTTTAGATGCTAGCATGGGAACTATTATTTTATTCAAACTAAATTAACTATAGGTGATCATACCTATTACCCTTGAAATCAAGTACAAATTATGTTGATACATCTTCTAAGGTTTGACTTGTTCTTTAGGCTTGTCCATCGACTTGAGGGTTAAAAGTAGTGCCTTACTTAATCTTTGTACCAAGACCTCTTGGAAAGGACCACCAAAGGTGTGAAGTAAATTGAGTACCTCAATTAAAAATGATAGAAAAAGGAATACCCTAAAGTTTTACCAACTATCGAATATACATCTTTGTATAATCTTCGGTGGAGTAGGAAGTCTTAACTGGTAGAACAGGGGATGATTTAGTCACCCGATCTATAATCACCCAAATAGATTCATGTTGTAACAAATCTCAATTTAGGAGCCATGAGTGCAGGAAAGTTAGCCAGAAAATTTGACGTGAAGTCTAGTTTACAGGGTGACTTACGATTCATAAGTGCACATACGGCTGGTAGGTTGGTTTGTAGAACCTGAGACTTTAGGAAGGGGAAATGTTTTCAAGTGTGAGGTAACCCACATACCAAGTTAAGCCCCGTACGATGACTTACGACCCGTATGGTGTTCCATGAGAGGGACCCAAAACTTAAAGGAAAATTAGAGATTTTAGGAAAGTGACCTATGAGCTATCAAATGACCCATGAAAAACAATACGACCTGTCTGATATCTTATGATTCCGGGTCAAGAAAAGTTAGTTTTTAGAATTTTTAGATATGTCATTAGACGATGGGACCTATGGCCGGTGGAGGACTTACGACCCCTAATCGAAGTCCCGTAAGTCAATTATGATAGTTTTTAATAAGGGGCAATTTGCTCATTCCCATCAGTTGTATTCTAAAACTATGTCATTTTAAGGACAGAAAAGGGACCTATTTAAGTCTTTAAGCCCTAGTTTCCCTCATTCATTCGTCACTTCTTCACTCTCAAATTTCTAAGGAAAGAAAAGGTTCTAAAGACAAGGCTAAGGTTCCATATTTCTTCTCAATCCTACAAGTTTGTTTTCTCCGATTCTCCCAAGGTATCTGAGTTCATTTGTTGGCATCCTTCCACCCATGAAGTTTTCCATTTTAAGTATTATAATTTCCTCTAAGTTCCATTGAATAATTATGCATATTCTGATGATTTTATAATGTTATAAGTTATAAAATGATATTCATGATTTCTTATGGTCATTTTATTAAGTATATATGCATGTTTTAACTATTGATGATGACCCCATGATAGGTGTTGATAATGGTAATGATTGAGCATTTCCGATGGCCCCTTAAAAGAGAAATTTTCCTTACGTTTTGTGTAATTTATGATTATTCTATTTTTAAAGTAAAGCCCACCTAGTTTATAATGTAAAGATATGAATGCTTTAAGATGATAATGGGACATTGAAGATGAGATTTAAAGTTAAGTGATGAATTATGTAAAACATATTGACAATTGCCCTAAAGATATTTAAGATAGGTCCCCAAGATGAAAGGATAATATTCACTTGGTGGTTCCTAAAGTTCAAGCTACTCTTATGACTATTATTTATTATTCTAAGTTATGTTTTAAAGATTTCGTGGGATAACTTAGCATCGAATGTGACATCATAGTGGGGTTCAGTAAGGGAACCTTAGAAGAAAATCTTTATCACATTAACTATGTTCCACCATAGTTTCCCTTGTAGGCAAGGCTAGTGGATCCACATAGGTCATTTATGTTATAAAGATGTATTCAAAGTTGATGGAGTTCCACTCGGCAAGTGTATTTACTCTCATTCATGTTGAGTTCTTATGTATTTACTCTCATTCATGTTGAGCCATATTCCTTGTGCATGCTTAAATTTACGTTATGCATCTTCCAGTTTATATTACCTTTATGTTACATTCTCATATGATGTCATTGCATTGCATCTCACATACTTGGTATATTCAAATATACTAACATATATTTTTCCTGCATGATTTAACCATCTAGGTACAGACACTCATCCACCGGCTCATGGTTAGTTTTTGACACTCTAAATTAGTACTTTTATTTGTGGTAAGCCCTTAGTTCAGGACTCTTCCACTTTTTATTTCATCTTGTATTTTTGTAATTTTTAGACAATGTATTTATAGCCTTATGAGGCTTTTACTTTTTATGTTGTTATTTCTGGACATCTTTTCTATTTGTTGGAAACTGACTATTACCGGTTCAACCTTTATGTATTAGTGGTACGCTTATGGATGACATATGTTGTTATTTCCACTGCTTTTTAATGTTGCTTCATTGTTCAACGACTCATGGTCACTCATTCCCCATATTTTCCACAAATGGTTTTACTCAATACCTATGAATGCTTAAGATGCTTGAGATGGCTAGTATGAGGTGCCTTTGGGTATCTCATTCACCAGTATTAGTGGTATGCTTATGGATGACATATGTTGTTATTTCCACTACTTTTTAATGTTGCTTCATTGTTCAACGACTCATGGTCACTCATTCCCTATGTTTTCCACAAATGGTTTTACTCAATACCTATGAATGTTTAAGATGCTTGAGATGTCTAGTATGAGGTGCCTTTGGGTATCTCATTCACCATGTGACCACTAGTCCCCTAGGTCGGGTCATTACACATGTTGACTACGAGTATGAGGCAAACCTGTCATAATGTCTATTTTCACATCCTCCCACTTTCAAGTTTGAATTTCTATATCTTGAGATAAATCTTTCGATCTTTGGTGTCTAACTTTCATTTATTAGCAATTAAGAGATTTCGCTAGAAACCTAGCTATATCCTTTTTTCATGCCATTCCACCAATACATTTTCCTCAAATCTCTATATATCTTGGTTGATCTCGGTGAATGGAATATTGGGAACTATGGGTTTCACTCAACATCATCTCTTTCAAACTATCAACATATGGCACACACAAATGACCTTGGTGACGAAGTACCCTATCTTCCCTTTAAGACAAAATATCAATCCTCTTTTCAATAACAAACCTTTTCAGTTCAATCAAATCTAGATCAATTTCTTAATTTTCCTTTACATCCATAAGTAGTGAAGATTCTAACCCATTATGAACCCAAATATTACCCATATTTGAATCACTCAGTCTAACACCCAAGTAGGTCAACCAATGCATATCCTTAAATGGAATGAGCTCATAATAATGGTTGAAAATTGTGTACATGAATATAGAATCTCTCGTGTTAGCTGGCAGCCACCCGTAACAGGTTTTCTGAAGCTGAACACTAACGGGAGTTGCTGGGTGGCTTCGAGGAGCATGGGGTCTGGTGGACTATGTAGGGATAAAGCTGGTAAATTATTGTTCGCATTTTCGTATCATATTGGGACAGGTTCCAACAACTATGCAGAACTGGAAGCTGCATATTTTGGGCTAACCCGGTGTCTTCAAATGGGACTTAAAGATGTGCAACTAGAATTAGATTCTGAGCTAGCCATTAAATGGATCACGCAACTGCATTAGCCTCCTCACGCAATCCGCCAGGTATTATGTAAGTTACTTATCATTATTCTGCAACTAAATAATTTTTCTTGCAGACATGTATTACGAGAAGTGAACCAGGATGCCGATATGCTAGCCAAAACAGGCCACAAATAGGTTGTCCTTTGGGTGGTGTCGGATGAAGATGAACTCCCCAAAGAAATTACAGCCATTATACAATTAGATAATTTGGGATTGGCGTCATTTCGGAGGAAAAAACTCAAGCGTATTAAAAAACCACCATGATCTAGGGTCGGCTCCTCTACCCCTATGTATTTAACTTGGATATGATCTCACATGGACTATAACTGGATTGAAGTTGTAGATGTAGGATTTTCTCTTTTTTTGAATTTTGTAAAGGGGAGAGTCTCCCTGATTTATGGCTTTCTTAGTATTTTACTATCTACGTTAAATGATTAGCGGAATAGGATGGGCCGTCTTTGTATATTGGTTAAGGGGTGCCAATTTTGACCTCCTTGAACCACCCAAAACTTTGTATTTTGTGAGTTTTATTTATGTTATAGCTTGGGGGTGTTGCTCAACCCCTGACTGGTTAAGAGGCTGGGGAACCTCTTAACGTTGGTCATTTTCCTGTTAAACAAAATGCATATCCTTAACTAACTCTTTCTTTTATCCTTAATATGAGCAATGCTATTCCTAATAATTCAACTCAAATCATTAATATTTATGTTCACCTTGCTTGGATGATAAATACACTCTTACCATAATCCTTTAATAGCTCAAGCCACCTTATTTACTGAAGGTTCAAGTCTCTTGGGTTGAACACATTTTGAAGGCTCTTATGATTGGTGAATATGCCAACATGCACTCTATAAAGATAGTGCCACCAAATATTCAAGGCAAACACAACCGTCGTCATGAGTCGGATAATGTATTTCATGTGCCTTAAGTTTCTTGAGTCATATGCTATAACGTTTTCATGTTTCATTAACATATAATCCAATCAACCATGTGAGGCATCACAATATACAACAAAGTCATCCAAACCTTCCAGTAATATTAATATAGGGTTTGAAGTAAGACGATCCTTGAATATTTGAAAACTTTTCTCACACTCATCGAACTATTAAAATATTACCTTCTTTTGGGCTAACTTAGCCAAGGGAGATGTAATGGATGAAAAACCTCTTATAGTGTTCGGCCAAACCTAGAAAACTCCAAATATCCAAAGGAGAGAACAATCTAGGCTAATTTTTCACCACTTATGTTTTCTTGAGATCAACTATTATACCCTCACCAGAAATAATGCGGCCTAGAAATGCCATCGATCTCAACTAGAATTCACAATTACTAAATTTCACAAATAATTATTGGCCTCTCACGGTTTGTAATATAATTCTCAAATGACCCATGTGTTCTCCTTACTATGGAAATAAACCAACATGTTATTGATAAACACCACTATATATAGTACAGCTTGAAAACCCGATCCATTAAATCTATGAAGGCCACAGGAAAATTTGTTAACCTAAATTACTTGACTAAAAACTCAAAGTGACCATACCTTTTGGATTATCACACTCCTTTACCATTAATTGGTGATAACCAAATCGGAGATCAATTTAGGAAAAGTAACTTCCTCCTTGAAGTTGGTCAAACAAATCATCAATCCCTGGAATAGGATACTTACTCTTAATAGTAACTTTATTCAATTGGAAATAGTCTATACACATTCGAAGTAACCCATTCATATTTCTAATAAATAACACGAGAGCACCCTATGGAAAAATGCTTTGTCTTATAAAGCCCTTATATAATAAGAGGTAATTTTTTATTGATAGAGTGTTCAATCAAATGGGTGATTTTTCTCTCCGACTACGGATCCAACAAATATTTCAATTGTTACTTCAACTATTTAAGCTCCACCAGGGCCATAAGGTATGGGGAAATATAAATTAGTTTGGTATTGGAAAAGAGATCTATGCCAAAATCAATTTTTCCAGGAGGGATATCAAGTAGATCATCAGGAAACAAATCAAAAAATTCATTAACTATGGGGATTAACTCAAGAGTAGAGGCTCCAGAATTAACATCCCTAACCTGCACTAAATGATAGATGCAACCTTCAAAAATCATTTTTTGAGATTTAAGGTACGATATAAATTGAACCTTAAATCCAAAATTTGTACCCTTCCATTCTAGGACTAGTTCATTAGAGAATTGGAATTTAACCACTCAGGATTTACAATTAATAAAAGCATAGCAAGCATAAAGCTAATTCATACCAAGAATAATATCAAAGAAAGTCATTTCAAGTTCTATAATATCACATAAGGTTACTTTATGAATTTCCATAACTGGACAAATTCTATGGAATCACATGGCTAAAACTTCATCATCGTAGGGGTATAAATAGAGTCACATCAAATCTCATAGCAAGGTAGAGAGTAAAAAATGATAGACTGGCATCCATATCAAGTAACATATATACATCATGTTCAAAGACCAGTAACATACCTGTGACCATATCTAGGGACTCGTCCACCTTCTGTCTGCCTAGATTGTATAGAACCTACTATAGAGTTGTACACTACCACCCAATTCTAAAGCGGGTACCTAAATGAGTCTAAGCATGTTCCTAGGATTGTCCACCTCTTTCTTTATAATCCTTCGCATGGTGACTCATATTACCATACCTAAAGAACATATCGGATCTGGCTAAACACTTTCTTTTGTCACTCTTCCTACACTTCTTACAAATTTGGGTAGCTTGAGTACACAAACCTTTTCCTTGAGCTTTGGGGTTTTACCAGCTGCCTTTGTGAGATCTTATAGTATGAGTGTTGGATATACCTTGCCTTCAATACCTTTGTCCACCTTGATATCTAGTTTTTCCACCATTCTCGGACTTTTGGTGGGAAAAGCTACCACTATCAACTAGAGCCCTCTTGGACTCTATAGCCTTCTCCCTTAAATTCTCATCTTAAATTTACTCTAGATAAGTCATAAGCATTGAAATATCTTTCTTATTAATTAACATGGCCGTTTTGCATTCTTTGGAAACAAATTTTGAGGCACCAAATATAAATTTACTAATCTTTGCCCTTCGGTCGAAAACCATGAATGGGGCATATTAGGACAACTTTTTGAACTTTTCTACATACCTCCACACTCATGCTTCATTAACCAAACTGATGAACTCTTGAATTTTGGGGTCCCTCAATTCCAAAAGAAAGAAACGATCAAGAAATGCACTTTTGAATCTTCTAAAGCTATAAGATCAATTTTCTAATGACCCTCCAGATCATTTTAGTATTTTCACATATTTTTCATTGGTTAGAGAATTCCTATAATGACTCTAGGTCATTTGTAACCTGCTGGAACTAGCAGCTCGGTAGCCTGATCATTTCTTTGGAAGCTGTGTAATGTTTTTGTTGTGGAAGGCCTGTTATAGCCAGGAAAAGTGGTTTTTGAAGTAAAATGTGAGTAAATGGTCTCAAACAAATTTTTGATATTTCCATCATCTCCTAAATAAATAAATTAGACTAAAAGAATGGTCGAGTCAAGTACCTAGGCTTTCGGTGTGAGTTTGTACCGATTTTTGCATTTTTGTCTTTAAAATTATACCATGGTTGACTTTAGTCAACATTTTTGGGAAATGTTCTTGAATGGAAATTCGAATAGAATAGTTAGCTTCACATGTCAATTTTGGTCTAGAATGATCATTGTAACAACCCAAACTTTTTCAAAATGTACTTATGGTTGGCATTCTATGATATACTAAAATCCATGTATGAGTTTTGGTGGCCACGGGTTGAGTTTAAGTGGCCGAATGAAAATTGGGCTAGTTAGTGGCCTAGAGGAACAATTTTGACAGTCAACTTCAAATAGTCATAACTTTTGATGTTGGATGAACCATGTAAGCTATCACATATCAAATGAAGCCCTTTGAGTTATATTTGCAACACAAGTGGTTTCACTCAATTTGGATATCGGATGAGGGAGATATGGCTCAAACAGTGAGACTATCTAAAATTCGGAAGCCATTGGAAAAAGGCTCAGAACAATGGCCAAGGACATTTGCACGGAGCGTGAAACTTTTCACAGTCCGTCTACGGTGTCGTGTGGTGTAACAGTGAGCTTGGGGTGGCTTGAAACCACCCCTATTCCAAGTGTAGGTTGACGGAACCTTGAATGGTCCGTTTGGCACTTAACGAGCCATCCACTGTCTCGTGAAGTTGGACAGTGGCTAGGCCAAGGCTTGGGCATGATTTTTGGGGTTAAGTGAGATTAGACGGTTGGTTACACGGGGCGTCTCACCTTAGATGGTCCGTTTGGTTGCTCGTCAAATGTAACAGAAAGTCCTCCGAGAGTTCGCACGTAGATTTGGCTTAGTACAACTTGATGGCATGGTAAACGGTCCGTGAGACTATTTGACGGCACTGTAGCTGCCGTTTGGGTGCTGTGTTCAGTGAAAAGTTCCGATTTATTAATGATATTTTCGTGATTTAATATTTCCCTAAGCCCCCTTTTGGTCTCTTAAGATATCCTAAACCCCTATTACATTCCCCAAACCCTCATTCATCCATTAAAACACTCCTACACTCTCTCTTAAGATCCTAAGGCTCTCTTGACCTCCATTGAAGCTAGCTTGTAGAATTTGGGGAAGAAGA
>JBCEWC010017857.1:0-12269 GCA_038996855.1 Solanum aculeatissimum
GTACGTTCTAAGGGGCGGGTAAGTATGACTCAAGCTTTGGGGGCAAGGAGGGACTTGGGACTTTCCACATAAGCACATTCCCATTACATCAAGTCGTAATAATATAAACATAATCGTAGACAACGCATGAAATAGTCATAACATCTCAAATAACCATATAAAATGACATACAATAGAATCCGATATGTCCAACAATGCCTCTACATAGAATGAGACGGGGGCAACGACATAACTCGGGATCACCCTTAAGTCATAAAATAAGAAGGAAAAAGACATAAAAAAATATAAGATAAAAGAAGGTGGGTTTTGCCCTTGAAGTAAAGGGCTCACCACTAGTAACAATCCAAGATCACTAAGCAAAGCCTCCAAAGGTAGATAGATACCGTCTTCGGCCCTTACATGGTTAGATCATATAGATAAAGAGTATGGTTTAGCACATATAATGCACTAAGTATGCAGACATGAAATGCATATGAACATAAACCTACAAAACAAGTTAGATGACAAGGGCACATATATAAAAGGAGAATATAGGAAAGAATAGTATATCAATATGCTATGAAATCCATGATGCATGAAATTTCATAATGCTTATAGTATAGAGGATGATACTTAACCGACATCATAATCCATGCGAGCCAATACATGAACTCTCGATGTTAGGCCTCCGCATACAGGATTAAGGTGACTACTTGCCAAGGGTAGTCACACCATGCCTTACAACCCTGTCTTTTTGGTGTGATGTCTACCTTCATTATGACCCTGTCTTTTTAGAAAGATTTTCAAATCATATCATATCAAAATACCGATGATAGCACATAGTTTATGAGAAAGGAGTAGGACCCTTAGGGATAACCCACTTACTACTCCAATCCCATCGGTGCTCTATCGTCATCCCACAAGAATACATATACATATACATGCTTTCAAGTGAAGGATAAGTACTTTCAAATCAATGCAATGCAAGTTTGGGTTAAAAATCCAAATCATAATTCAAATCTTTCCATACTTAGGCTAAAAAGCCAAACAACAGTTTAAGGATCAAGTGCAAAGACCAATGCATAGGAGTAGCTCATTCAAATTATATCATATTGGTGTAAATACCCATAATTGCTCAGAGAGCCAAATCATAGACATTATGTGATCACATTCTTGTCATAACCCATACTTGTTCAAAATTATAGTCATAAACATATTTGGGACTTAGTCCACATCAAAAGCTTCATAAAATCCATGCTTATAAATGCAAATCCGATGAATGATGATGAGAGTATCATGGGAAATTAGAATTCATAGCTTTTAAATCCATAGTAAGAAGAATCCATATGACATTCATAGTTAAATTAACAATTAAAAACTCAATTAACATAACCCATACATAGATTTAAAGAATACGGGGATATACATAATTGAACCTTCATAAATCCAATGAAATTTAACAAATTAGGGCTTAATTCACTTTAAAATCAACAAATATATACAACCCATACTTCAATTTAATTAAATCATTCATAATTTAAAAGATCCAATTTCAAAGTAAGCAAAATTTCACAAAATCAATTGAAGAAATTCATCTCGGGCTTCAAGGTTGAAAGGAGCCATGAATAAATTCCCACATACCTTGATAATCAATAATCTTTAGAGAGAAAAGAGATTGAAGAAGAAGACTCCTTTGAATTCCAATTCCAACCTTCAAGCCACACTAGTAAGAAAGCCTTTGGGAGAGAGAGTTTCAAAATAATCTAAGTGTTTGAAAGGATTTTCGAATTGAATGAGAGTGTAAAGACTAATTCAGGGGTTTAGGAGGTCTTAGGAAAGTCTAAAACATCCTTAGGAATAGCTAAAATTATAATTAAACCATTAATGGAACGAGCAAAAAAAAACTGAAAACATCACCTACAGGACCCACTACACGAACCGTATGGTGGCTCATGACCCGTGAACCCTACCATGAGGCTTCACTTAAAAAGAATGAACCAAGTAAAATGAAGAGGAAAAATTGGAATGACACCCACACAGTCAACTACATGGACCGTGAGGGGTCACACAAACTGTGAGTTTCCCCCATGAAGCTATATTTGAAAATGATGAACCATCGTTATAATGGATAGGCAAAATTGGAACGACACCTACAAGGACCACTACATAGCCCGTGAGGTGTCACACGGACCGTGAGCTTCCCTCATGAAGCTACATTTAGTAAATAATTTTGTCGACGATGATCCGAGACGACAATCCCATACTTATAAAGATTTCTCTTCTGCAACCAAACGGACATCCCCACGAGCCGTGAGGCTTCAGACAGACCGTTTGGTGGTCCGTGGAGACTCACTTGGCTCAGGACCATAGATTTTGGCTGGAAATGTCACATGAATTGGTTCACATTCCTTTAGACCTCACACGGCCCGTGAACCCCACCATTTCATTGACGCTGTCTCTAGAACGTTAACCTTATACATAGAACCAATCCTTAGGTCAAGGCCATCCTGAAACACCTTACCATACCTTGTGAGAGGTCACACGGACTGCCTCACGAACCATGAGGTAATACACAGCCCGTGAGGCAGTGTCTTCGTCGAAATTCTAGAATTAGATCCCTGTGCAGGAAGTCTCACCAAAAAGGCCATAACTTCTTCATCTAAACTCTGAATCAAGTGAACATAAGTGAGTTGGAAATATAACTCAAAGAGCTTCAATTGGATAGATCATGGACCTCGCAGTTCTTCTTGTGCTAAGAGATATGGCCATTTAAATTCAGTACTTCCATAAGACGTCAAGAACAACTTAGCCAATGTGATTCCTTTGAATACTATCATTCAAGAGAGACTCATACAATCAATAAATCAACCATGGTAGGTTCAAATCAGATCTCATTCAATATTACAAGGATTAAATTTTTTCCAGGTTGTTACACTGGAGTACCTATACCTGCAACATGAATTGCAGCATCACCCAAAAGGTACGTCAGTACGAAATAATGTACTGAGTATGTACAGAAATAGCATATGTAAAATCAAAACTCAAGTGAAATCAAGTAGAAACATATAAATGCACATAACATGATAAAAAACCACCTTTGCTATACTTGTGGACCTATGTACATTTTTCATTTCTTTAGTCTTAAATGCATTATACTTTCTTTTCAGCATGCAATACAAATGACCAACTGATCAGTGGTAAAAGAGAATGCCCTATGCTAGGCATTTTAACCTTTGGTATGCTTTCCCATAACTATACAGATTGGGATCGACCCATTTTAGGCTCTTTCCCCTGGGCTGCCACCCTTATGAACCAACTGAGATCGACCCATGCTAGGCTTTCACCCTTGGGCTGCCGCCCTTGGGTTGCAAATACTATTTCAGGTTGTTCTTTAATACTTTATGTTTGTTTTTGGTGTTCATGGTATTTTTGAACTTTTGAACTATATACTAGTAATGTAAGGCATGAGACTAGTCTCTTAAGGCAACACAATAATATAAGAAACAAATGTGACATTGATATACTACTTAGGAGTTTAAATGACACAATTAGCTTCACAAAGGAAAGTAGACTCATCATGCTAGTGTTTGGAAGAGTAAACTATATATTTACTAATAAAAAACATTGCTACTACTGGAATAACACTTAGGAAGCTCACTGGTTGATAGTGACACGAGTGTTAGATTTCATACCAAAGTATATAGAATTAGATTGCCTTACACACCTTATTTCCGAACCAATATAACTACCATGTTTTAGACTTTCTTTATGGTATTATTCCTAGAATATAAGTCATGATTAAGCTAATGTTAGTAAACTGCATCACATGCCTCGTAAGATAGTATCTAAACATTTGACGAATAGTAGGTCCACATAAACCTTATACTAATGGTGAATCATTACACTTTCCTTTTATACATCAATGTAACCTCATACAACCCTTGACAAACTCACACCAAGATGCCCCATCAATATTTCATATAAAATAGACCCAACATACCCTTCAACATACCAGTGATATTCAATTCAAGGTCTCATCACCATTCATGAATTCTTGACAAAACAAATTGCACAAATCTTTTTTGCAAACTTGTCTCTAAGGAGTGGCAAAAAGAAGGGCAATAATCTTACCTAGATGGCTTGAAAGTTCTCCCTTTAACCTGGTGCTTCAAGAATGCAAACTCTTCTTCCAACTAGAATTAAAGGACAAGAGAATGTCCCTTGGAAAATTTGGAAAGAAAGTTGGACAATTTTGAGATATAATTACACCTCAAACTTGTAGAACATAATTCCATAAGATTACACAAAAGGAATAATCTAAACCCATAAGTATTTTAATTTACCTTTTACTTTAAAATATTAGGAACCCTAGAGGTGTTGAGGGCTACTATACAAGCCAAGAGAGGGCAAAGAGAGAGCCTTAGGAAATCAAATTGTTTCAAAGTTTAAAATGGCTAAAAAGAGTTGGTTTCATTCCCTTTTAAAGGGATAACTTAGGCCAACGTTTTCCTTAATTTTTGGCCATATTTTACCAAGGAGGTGATTCACCTACTTGGCCTTTTAGCTTGGCCTTAATGGACCTCAACTTATTTGGCCTTGGCTACCCATTCTTTTCTTTTTCCTTTATTTGGGTTGGGCCAAAATTTTCAAATAACTGATTAGTGATCTTGGGCCCTTTAAGATGGCCAAAAAAAAGTCTTAGTAAGTGGTTCCCTTACTCGGTCCTTTAGACTGGTCAAAAAGTCTAAGTAGGTGATGCACGTACTTGCTTCATTAAGTCAAGCAAGCAACTCATTATCTTACCTCATTTTCCAAATCTTAATCCCATATATTGTATCTTAATTCTTCACTTTATACTTTCAACTCAAATAACACCTTATTATCTCGATTTTAAATGCTTTAATCAAGTTCAACTTGGAATCATGCCCACTGAAACATGTGGGATATCACAACTGTTGATCCAATTCAAATTATCACCACTCTTACGAAAAAGGCTTAGTCCCTTTCCTTTACATTAAGACTATGTCAAGTGTATATAGATAGGACTTACACATAGAAAATACGGAGTGTTATATCATCAACCTAGACTTGTATGATGATATGATCCCTTCCCCTTGTCTTTAAAAAAAATGTGTTGTCTATTTTTCCTCTTTTGAAACCATTCTAAATAAGAAACTTAGACAACCTTTCATACCATGTTTTGGGTGCCTATTTTACCCAATACAAAGCCTTGTCCAATTTGAACACATGGTTAGGGTGATTAACATCTTCAAAACTAGGAGTTTATTTGACACACACTTTCTCCTTTAGATATCTATTCAAGAAAGTATTCTTGACATCCATTTGATAGAGCTTGAAGCCTATGAATGTTGCAAAAGCTATGAGAATCCTGATTGCTTCTATTCTTATAATTGGAGAAAATGTCTAATCATAATCAATTCCTTTTTCCTAGTTGTAGTCTTGAACCTCCAGCCTTGAATTGTTATATATAATAGCTCCATGTTCATCCAACTTGTTCCTGAAGACCTACCTAATTCCAATAATTATTCTATCAGATGGCTTGGGGACCAGGTGTTACATTTTGATTCTTTCAAACTGGTGTAACTCTTCTTGCATAGAGTTTACCTAATCAGCATCTTTCAGAGCTTCCTTCAAATATTTAGGCTCAACTAAGAGACAAAAGCTTAGAATGCAACCATGTCCCTCATATTGGATCTGGTTTGAACTCTAGAATCCAAAGGTGAGATGAGATTATCCAAATGATGAACTGATCTAAGTCATCGTAGTGATGTCATAGGGATCTGATTTTCTTCCTCATCTTCAACACTAGCCTCTCCATCATCTGTATTTTTAGGCTGTTCAGTAATGCTTTGTTCATTATTAGCAACTGAATCAAGACCATGTCCTCCATTAGGAACACTTGCATCACTTGAAACATCAAAATAAAATTAGTTTGCTCTAAGTTGCCATCTACATTTTGATCATCATTGTACCATCCCTGTGGAACTATAATAATTCTTCAAATTCAGCCTCATCTTGATCTTTCAATATTTCAAGTTCACCAGACCTATCAAAAATCACATGGACACTTTCTTTAATGCACTATGTACTTTTGTTGAGGATTCAGTAAGAGTTGCTTGAACTTGAATAGGCAACAAAGACACCTTCATCACTTCTTGCATCAAAATTTCCCAAGTCTTCCTTGCCATTATTGAGAACAAAACATTTGCAACTAAAAGCCCTTAAGTAACTTACTTTAGACTTCCTATTTTTGAGCAACTCATAGTGTGTTTTGTTGAGAATTGCCCTCATCAAGCATCTGTTTATCACATACTATGTAGTATTAACAACTTCAACCTAAGAATTCTTTGGAAGTCCTGAATTAATTAGCATTGTTAGTAATATCGACCAAGGTTCTATTATTCTGTTATACCATATCATTCTGCTAAGAAGTTCTGGGAGCTGAAAAGTTGTGATGGATTCCATTTTCTGCACAGAATGCATCCATCTTTGTGTTTTCAAACTTAATTCCATGGTTGGACCTGATCCCAACTATCTTACAGTTCAACTTTGTCCGTATCATCTTAGCAATGACCACAAATTCATTATAGGTTTCATTTTTGGATATAAAGAACATAGTCCAGGTAAATCTTGAATAATCATGTATGACCACCAAGATATACTTCTTTCCTCCTCTACTTTGGATCTTTACTAGCACACATAAATCCATATGAATCAACTCTAAGTGTTTGGTAGTACTAACCTACTTCTTTTGCTTTAATGAGGATATATTTTTCTTTCCTTTAACACATTCCTCACAAACTTTATCTTCTACAAACTTCACTTTTGGTAGCCCACAGATCCGGTCCCTTGAAGCAAGTTTATTCAGCAATGAAGAACTGATATGACCAAGTCTTTTGTGCAAAAGTTCTATATTTTCACTTTGAGCACTAAGACATGTAAGCTCATTTCCCTATATAGATTTATAGATCAGCCACATACATGTTTTTTTTACTCTTTTTACCATAAGAACCACTTCTTGTGAATTTAGATTGGTGACAATACAAGATTTTGAGAAAAATTTCACTTCATTTCCCTTGTAACAAATTTGAGATACACTCAACAAACTAAATTTCAATCCATTCACATAATAAGCATTTTGTATTGAGTGATCCAGAGACTTTTCAATCCGGTGAATACCAAGAGTATATCCTTTTTTCCATTTCCAAAAGAAACACCTCCACCTTCAAGTGCTTTGAGTGAAAGAAAGATTTCAAAATTTCAAATCACGTGCTTTGAGCAGCCACTATCCATGTATCAACATTGTCTACTGCTTTCTTTACTTACCTACAAGAGCTCACTTTTTAGTTTTTGGAATCCCTTTCAATATAAGTTCCCAATAAACAAATAAGGGGGTAATTAACACTTTTCGTATCTAGGGGTAGCAATACTTTCTTCTTCTAAAAAATATTCTGAGAATTCACCCTAGGAAAAGGTCCCACTTTTTTTTCTTTTTTGTTAAAAATTATCCTACCAAACGATCATAAAAAATTTTCAATGTAGGATAGTTGGTCTTGAGATGACCATCTCTTCCATAGTGAGTACATAACAACAGATCTGAGCTATTGACATTTTTTCTATGAGTGGTATGAGACAAACTTTTCTTCATAAAACCTAGACCTTTTTTACTATTAATTCCATGATGAGTCAGAGTATCCAGCACTTTAGAAGAAGTAATCCATTTGAGAGACTTGGACAATTCTTCTTTGACTTAGACCAGGTCCCTTTGTAACTAAATATTCCTTTCTAGAGCCATGACTAACTTAGTTTCAGCCTTATTCAGACTAAACTCAATGTCAAGTTGAAAGCTACTAGCATTTTCTTTCCCTTTTAGATAACCCTTTGACTCTTCATTCAACTTTTCACAAGGAGTCATATTCTCTAATTTCAGATCTAACACATGTTTTTCCACTTCACGTAACTAAGAAACTAGGGTAACATTTTCATCTTGAACAAGATCTAATTAATTATTCAACACATCCTTTTCAGTAGTTAACTCAATTATTGAATCAATAAGAACAATAACTAACTTTCTTAACATCTTAATAGAAAGAATGTGCAGGTTTTGCTTAAAAGCAGATAGGGTTATCTCTTCCTCAGCTTCATCACCATTATCAAAATTTTTCATGAATGCACACATTTGATTGAAGAGATCGTCATCTTTCTTCAAAGCTATCAAGAAAACATCTTCTATGTGCTTAGACTCTTCTGACTCACTTGAGGAATTTCCCCAAACAACAAGGGCTTTCCTTACAACATAGTCTGCTATAGACATTTTGCTTTTCTTGTCAGGGACTAGGTCCCTTGACTTATCATTATATCCCCCAAGATTGGCATAGTCTTTGTGCTCTGTTTTGTGCATTAGAAAATCTCTAATAAAATGCCCTAGTTTTCAAGGATTTCCCTTATTCTTTAAACCACCATGCTTTCTCAAAATTTTTTGAAATATCCTTTTGAGGTATGCCATCTAATCTTTATATTAATCAGATTCTTCACCTTGTGCCACCTTTAAAGCTGATTATTTGTTCTTCTTAGAAGCATTATTTGCTCTATACAACTCATGAGTTTGGAGATTACCAATCAAGGCATCCATTGTCAACACTTACAAACCTTTGGCCTTAGTGATTGTATCAACTTTACTAGCCCAAGACTTAGGAAGAATTCTAAGAATCTTTCTTAATTACTTGTTGGGGTGAATGGGTTCACTCAAACATCTAAGCTCATTGATAATGGATGATAACCTGGTATATATACCATGAATGGACTTACCTTCCGTCATGGTAAAATTTTCACACTGAGTATTGAGCATATCAACTTTAGATTCCTTCACTTGCTCAGTGCCTTCATGAGTTGTGCATAAGAAATCCTAGATCTCCTTGGCTGACTCATAAGTAGAGATTCAATTGCACTATTCAGCTCCAATACCACATACCAACAACTTCTTCACCTTTTAATTCTTATCAATCTTCTTTCGATCTACATCATTGTACTATTAGGGACTACTTGAGTGATATAACCATTTTTCAACTCTAAGGTAGGAATATAAGGACCATCAACAACAATGTCCCATAGTTCACTATCTTAAGCCATGAGAAAATCATGCATACGAGTCTTCCACCAACTATAGAACTGCCTATTAAAGCGAGGAGGTTTTTTAGATGATGGACCCTCTTCTAGAGTCAACAGAGCTACCATTTTTCTTTAGAATCCCCTCTAGGTGTTAATCTTTTAGAGAGTACTTAATCTGATACCAACTGAGGGAATGCAAGTATCTACTGAGCATAAGGGGACCATGTCTCTCCTAGAACAACAATAAACAAAAACTGCTAAATAGTAAAACAACACAAAAAACTATTTTACATGGAAACTCCCTCACTCAAGGGAGAAGAAAGCCATGACCTATACTCATAGGATTTCAACCCAACTCTAGTATTATTTATTTAAGGGAGAAAAGGTTTGGATTACAAACTCTTGCAACCACGAAACTTAACTCTAGATCCCTTCCCTCTCATTCTGATAACTCAACCATAAGTACAAGCACACTAAATAGCTATTTCACTACCCACTAAATTGACTAACTCTAACCAACTTAGACTTCAACACTCACCATAGCTAACTCTAGCAATGAAGAGCAAAAAACTTGTCTAATATCAAATCCCTTTATAGAGTAGGAATAGATTCACAAGATGCAAGCACCATTTAAGCATAATGTACATAAAGTAAAAACAACTTTGATTTTACTAAGTGTACTAATCGAGAGCCTCACCAACGACACTCACTCAATGTGTGTAGAAACCCTCAAGCTTTCTCTTAAAGAAAGGTTGGGTATATATACCCAACATCAGTAATATTTGGAGGAATTTTATTTTCTAGAATATTTTTGTAGAGCAAGCAGACGCGCACCAATAAATAACAATCTGGCAGGTACACAATGTACTATTTGTAAGATATCACTTTCAGGTTTACAACATGCATGGGATAAGGTTCCTCATCTTTTCCGTATTTACATGGTTTGTTAATTCATTAAAACTTCATAACATCACATGTCTTAGCCCTTACCTAATCTAGTAATTAAAGGTATTATTGGATATGATGTATTGGGATCTATGTTGTCAAGCTCTCTTCATACTATCTTATGTTATAAATTTTATGTCTATATTCTAGTTATTGCTTTATGATTGTTATATTACCTATGAATTCTTATGATGTGTTAAAAGGCTTGATTAGGGCTCCCATGAGATTCCTATTCACTATGTCACATCTAGGACTTAGTTTGGCCATGACAAACTTGGTATCAGAGCACAAATTTTTAAAGTGTCCTTGGGAGTCCAGCATGTGCATCAAGTAGAATCCTATTCATCAGAGTAATGTGTACCACATCTATAAGTAAGAGGCTATGAGTCATTTTAGGAATCATTTCTTTCAAAATCTACATCGTGCCATGTTGTGTGTCCTAAGACTTCACTTTCTAACAGTTATTTTTGTGATCTTCAGACAATGCTTCCAAGAAGAGTACCCATGCTAAGGGAAGTCAGAGAAACTAAGGATCAAGATCCCCATGATACTTTGGGGGAGAAAGTGATTAATGCAAAATTCTTGACCACCATTAGTAAGTTGGCCCAAGTAATGACTAATAAGCTAACTAAGATGGAGTTAGTCCTTTTAATGCTCCTATTATGGTATCTAGAGTAAGGGGCTTTACTAGAATAAACTCTCCCGAGTTTTATGGTTCAAAGATAGATGAAGACCACAAGAGTTCATCAGTGAGGTGTACAAGGTGGTGACATTTCTTGGTCACATTATGTCCAATGAAGGTATTAAGGTTGACCCAAAGAATATAAAAGTAGTGAAAAATTAGCCTAGACCATTATTCCTTTAAGAAATTCAAAGCTTTTTAGACTTGACTAGGTATTATTGAAGGCTTTTTGAGGAATTTTCATCCATCATGTCACCTTTGACTAGGTTGACTGAAAAGAATGTAAAGTTCCAATGGTAAAATGAATGTTGAAAAACTTTACAGCCTTTGAATTCATCTTCCATCACCTCATATTTTGATATTGTCAGAGGGTTTGGAAAAATTCATGATTTATTATGATGCGTCACATGCTGATTTAGGGTGTGTCTTGATGAAAAATGGTAAATTCATAGCATATGCTCTAAGGCAATTGAAGGTGATGAAAGAAATTATCAAACTCATGATCTTAAGTTAGCGACGATTGTCTTTGCATTGAAATATGGCGTCATTACATTTACGTGGTGCATGTGGATGTATTTACGGATCACCAAAATTTGCAATATGTGTTTAGCCAAAGAGACTTGAATATAAGCAAAAGAGGTGGCTTTAACTTCTAAAAGACTATGATACAAGTGTGTTATATCATTTTGGCTGGCAAATATTATAGCCGATGAACTTAGTAAGCTGTCTATGGGTAGTGTAAATTATGTTGATGATGGAAAGAAAGAATTGGTGAAGAGGTGCACTATTTGACCCGATTGGGAGTAAGTTTGAGTGATTCTAATGAGGGTAGTATTCACGTACAAAATGGATCCAAATCAGCATTGGTAGTGGATGTCAAAGAAAATAAAGACTTGGATCCAACATTCGTTGAATTAAAAAGATTGGTCATTGAAAAGAAGGTAGAGGTCTTCTCATAAGGGGGATATGGTGTACCTCATTACCAAGGTTGATTATGTGTTTCAAATGTTGATAGCCTAAGAGGTATGATCTTGAGTGAAGCCCATATCTCTTTATATTCCGTACATCCTGTATCTGCCAAAATATATAGAGATTTAAGGAAAGTGTATTGGTGGAAAGGTAATTTTGTGTCAGAATGTCCTAATTACCAACCAGTGAAAGTTGAACACTAAAGGCCGAGAGACTTGGCCCAAGGCACTAAAATTCCTACCTAGAAGTAGGAAGATGTGGCTATATATACTTTGTGAGGGGTTTGCCTTATAACTAGGGGTGGGCAAAAAAACCGGAAAACCGAACCGAACTAATTCGGTTTTTTGGTGTCGGTTTTTTGGTTTTTCGGTTCGATTTTGGTTTTTTTTTCTGGTTTTTTGGTTCTTTGGTTCGGTTCTCGGTGTAAGGGTACCGAAACCATGGTGCACCGAAAAACCAAAGTTTTATATAATTTTAAAAAAAAAAATTTATATATATATATTAGACCAAAAAAATAAAATTATATATATATATATAAATCAATTAGCAATTAAATCATTCATGA
>JBCEWC010017858.1:0-12269 GCA_038996855.1 Solanum aculeatissimum
CGAGTCTGAACCGATCTTAACCCTATTAATGGACCGGCCCGAGCTCGAGACGGTCGACTCTCAATTCGCGGGCTGAACCGAATATGATCACTTGGAAACTCGATTAATGGGTCGGGCTGAGTTCGGATGGCTCAAAACCCGATGCGCGGGCCTACCCGAGTCCGAATCAGTTTTAACCCTATTAATGGGCCGGCCCGAGCCCGAGATGGTCGAATCTCGATTCAAGGACCGAACCAAACACGATCACCTGGAAACCCAATTAATGGGTCAGGCAGACTCCAGACGGCCCAAAACTCGATGCGCGAGCATAACTGAGTCTGAATCGATCTTAACCCTATTAATGGGCCGGCCCGAGACTGAGCCCGAGCCGGTCGAATATGAATTCGCAGGACGAACAAAACACGATCACCTGGAAACCTGATTAATGGGTCGCGCCATGTCTGGACGGCTTGAAACCTGATGCGCGGCCTACCCGAGTCCGAACCGGTATAAATCCTATTAATAGGCTGGCCCAAGTCCGAGACGGTCAAATCTCGATTTACAGACCGAACTGAACACAATCTCCTGGAAATCCGATTATTGGCCTAGGCCGAGTCTGGACGGATCGAAACCCGATGCGCGGACTTACTCAAGTCTGAACCGATCTTAACCCTATTAATGGGCTGGCGTCAGCTCGAAATGGTCGAATCTCGATTCATAATCCGAACTGAACACGATCACCTAGAAATCCAATTAATGGGTCGAGTCGATTCCGAACGGTTCAAAATCCAATGCTCGGGCGTACCCGAGTCTGAACCGGTCTTAACCCTATTAATGGGCTGGCTCTAGCGTGAGACAATTGAAGCTCGATTCGCGGACCGAACCAAACACTATCACCAGGAAACTCGATTAATGGGCCGGGTCGATTTCGGATGGTTCGAAATCCGATGCGTGGGCCTACCCGAGTCCGAACCGGTCTTAACCTTATTAATGGGCCGGCCTGAGCCCGAGACGATCAAATCTCGATTCGTGGACCGAACCGAACACGATCATCTGGAAACCCGATTTATGGGCCGGGTCAATTTCGAACACCTCGAAACCCGATGCGCAGGCCTACCTGAGTTTGAACTGGTCTTAACCCTATTAATGGGTCGGCCCGAGCCCGAGACGGTCGAATCTCGATTCGCAAGCCGAAAGAACGCGATCACCTGGAAACTCGATGTGCGGGCCTACCCGAGTTCGAACCGTTCTTAACCATATTAATGGGTTTGCCCGAGCCCTAGACGATCGAATCTCGATTCGAGGGCCGAACGAAAATCGATCACCTGGAAACCTGATTAATGGGTCGGGCTTAGTCCAGATGGCTCGATACCCGATGCGCAGGCCTACCCGATTTCGAACTGGTCTTAACCCTATTAATGGGCCGGCCCGATCCAGAGACGGTCGAATCTTGATTCACGGGCCGAATAGAACACGATCACCTGGAAACTCAATTAATGGGTCGGGCCGAGTCTGGATGGCTAGAAACTCGATGTGCGGGCCTACCCGAGTTCGAACCGATCTTAAACCTATTAATGGGCCGACCCGAATTCGAGACGGTCAAATCTCAATTCGTGGGCAAAACCGAACACGATCACTTGGAAACCCGATTAATGGGTTGGGCTGAGTCCGGACCTCTCAAAACCCGATGCGCGGGCCTACCCGAGTGCGAACCAGTCTTAACCCTATTAATGGGCCAGCCCGAGCACTAGATGGTCGAATCTCGATGCGCGGACCGAACTGAACACGATCACCTGGAAACCCGATTAACGGGCCGGGCTAAGTTCGGATGGCTCAAAACCCGATGCGCGGGCCTACCCGAGTCCGAACCGATCTTAACCCTATTAATGGGACGGCTTGAGCCCGAGATGGTCAAATCTTTATTTGCTGACCGAACCGAACATGATCACTTGGAAACCCGATTAATGGGCTGGGCTGAGTCCGGATGGCTCAAAACCCGATGTGCGGGCCTACCCGAGTTCGAATCGGTCTTAACCCTATTAATGCGCTGGCCCGAGCCTGAGACGGTCGAATCACGATTCGTGGACCAAACCGAACACGATCACCTGGAAACCCAATTAATAGGTTGGGTTTAGACTGGATTGCTCGAAACCCGATGCGTGAACCTACTCAAGTCTGAACCGGTCTTAACCATCTTAATGGGCTGGCGCGAGCTCGAGATGGTCGAATCTCGATTCGCAGACCGAACCGAACTTGATCACCTAGAAACCTGATTAATGGGCCGGGTCAATTCCAAACGGTTCGAAATCTAATGCGCGGGCGTACCCGAGTACGAACCGGTCTTAACCCTATTAATGGGCTGGCCCGAGCCCGAGACGATTGAATCTCGATTCGCGGACCAAACCGAACACTATCAACTGGAAACATGATTAATGAGCCGGTTCGATTCCGGATGACTCAAAATTCGATGCGCGGGCCTACCTGAGTCTGAACTTGTCTTAACCCTATTAAGGGGCTGGCCTGAGCTGGAGACGGTCGAATCTCGATTCACGGACCAAACCGTACACCATCACCTGGAAACCAGATTATTGGGCCGGGTCAATTCCGGACTGCTCAAAAACCGAAGCGCGGGCTTACCCGTGTCTGAACCGATCTTAACCCTATTAATGAGCTGGCCCGAGCTCGAGATGGTCGAATCTCGATTCGCGGGCCGAACTGAACATGATCACCTGGAAACCCAATTAATAGGTCGGGCTGAGTCCGGACGGCTCAAAATGCGCGGGCCTACCTGAGTCCGAACCGGTCTTAACCCTATTAATGGGTCGGCCCGAGCCCGAGACAGTCAAATCTCGATTCGCGGACTGAACCGAACACGATTACCTGGAAATCTAATTAATGGGCCGGGTCAATTCTGGAAGGCTCAAAACCCGATGTGCGGGCCTACCCGAGTCTGAACCGGTCTTAACCCTATTAGTGGGCTAGCCCGAGCCCGAGACGGTCGATTCTCAATTCGCGGGCTGAACAGAACACGATCACCTGGAAACTCGACTAATGGGCCAGACCGAGTCTGGACGGCTCAAAACCCGATGGCCAGGCCTACCCGAGTCTGAATCGGTCTTAACCCTATTAATGGGTCGGCTCGAGCCCGAGAAGGTCGAATCTCGATTCGCGGACCGAACCGAACACAATCACCTGGAAACCCAATTAATGGGCCGGGCCGACTCCAGAAGGCTCTCAACCCGATGCACGAGCATATCCGAGTCCGAACCGATCTTAACCCTATTAATGGGCCGACTCGAGTCGGTCGAATCTCGATTCGCGGTCCAAACCAAACACGATCACCTGGATACCTGATTAATGGGCCAGGCCATGTCTGGATGGCTCGAAACCCGATGCACGAGCCTACCTGAGTCTGAACCGGTCTTAATCCTATTAATGAGCTGGCCCGAGCCCGAGACAGTCAAATCTCAATTCGCAGACCGAACCGAACACGATCACCTGGAAACCTGATTAATTGGCCGGGTCAATTCTGGATGGCTCAAAATCTGAAGCGCGGGCCTACCTGAGTCCAAATCGATCTTAACCCTATTAATGGGTCGGCCCGATCTCGAGATGGTCAAATCTCGATTCGCGGGCCAAACTGAACAAGATCACTTAGAAACCCGATTAATGGGTCGGGCTGAGATCAGACGACTCGAAACCCGATGCCAAGACCTACCCGAGGCCGAACCGGTCTTAACACTATTAATGGACCGGCGTGAGCCCGACACGGTCAAATCTTTATTCGCGGACCGAACCAAACATGATCACTTGGGAACCTGATTAATGGGTCGGGCTGAGTCAGGATGGCTCGAAACCCGATGGGCGGGCCTACCGAGTCCGAACCGGTCTTAACCCTATTAATGGGCTGGCCCGAGCCTGAGACGGTCGAATCACGATTCGCGGACCGAGCCGAACACGATCACCTGAAAACTCGATTAATGGGTCAGTTTTAGTTTGGGTGGCTCAAAACTCGATGCGCGAACCTACTCAAGTCCGAACCGGTCTTAACCATCTTAATGGGCTGGCGTGAGCTCGAGATGGTCGAATCTCAATTTGCGGACCAAACCGAACTTGATCACCTAGAAACCCGATTAATGGGCCAGGTCGATTCCGAACGGTTCAAAATCCAATGCGCTGGCGTACCCGAGTTCAAACTGGTGTTAACCCTATTAATGGGCTGGCCTGAGCCCGAGACGATTGAATCTCAATTCGCAGACCGAACCGAACACTATCACCTGAAAACCTGATTAATGGGCCGGGTCGATTCCGGACAGCTCAAAATTTGATGTGCGGGCCTACCTGAGTCCGAACTGGTCTTAACCCTATTAATGGGCTGGCCCGAGCCCAAGACGATCGAATCTCGATTTGCGTACCAAACCGTACACCATTACCTGGAAACCCAATTATTGGGCGGGGTCGATTCCGGACTGCTCGAAAACTGAAGCGCGTGCTTACCCGTGTCCGAACCCATCTTAACCCTATTAATGGGCTGGCCCAAACTCGAGATGGTCGAATGTCGATTCGCGGGCCGAACTAAACACGATCACCTGAAAACTCAATTAATAGGTCGGGCTGAGTCCGGATGGCTCAAAACCCAATGCGTGGGCCTACCCGAGTCCGAACCGGTCTTAACCCTATTAATGGGTCAGCCCGAGCCCGAGACGGTCGAATCTCGATTAGCAAACCTAACCGAACACGATCACTTAGAAACTCGATTAATGGGCCAGGTCGATTCTGGAAGGCTCAAAACCCGATGCGCGGGCCTACCCGAGTCTGAACCGAATTTAACCCTATAAATGGGCTAGCCCGAGACGGTCGATTCTCAATTCGCGGGCTGAAAAGAACACGATCACCTAGAAACTCAATTAATGGGCCAGGCCGAGTCTGGACGGCTCTAAACTCGATGGGCAGGCCTACCCGAGTCCGAACCAGTCTTAACCCTATTAATGGGTCGGCTCGAGCCCGAGACGGTCGAATCCCGATTCGCGGACCAAACCGAAAACGATCACCTGGAAACCTAATGTATGGGTCGGGCCGACTCCAAAAGGCTCTAAACCCGATGCGCGAGCATATCCGAGTCCGAACCGATCTTAACCCTATTAATGGGCCAACCCGAGTCGGTTAAATCTCGATTCGCGGGCCAAACCAAACACGATCACCTGGAAACCTGATTAATGGGCCAGGCCGTATTTGGACGGCTCGAAACCCGATGCACAGGCCTACCTGAGTTCGAACCGGTCTAAATCCTATTAATGGCTGGCCCGAGCCCGAGACGATCGAATCTCAATTCCCGGACCGAACCGAACACAATCACCTGGAAACCTGATTAATTGGCGGGGTCAATTTCGGATGGCTCAAAATCCGATGCGCGGGCCTACCCGAGTCCAAATTGATCTTAACCCTATTAATGGGCGGGCCCGATCTCGAGATGGTCAAATCTCGATTTGCGGGCAAACCTTAATACGATCACTTAGAAACCTGATTAATGGGTCGGGCTGAGACCGGACGGATCGAAACCCGATGCGCGGGCTTACAGGAGTCCGAACCGGTCTTAACCCTATTAATGGACCGGCCTGAGCCCGAGACGGTCAAATTTTTTTTCGCGAACCAAACCGAACATGATCACTTGGAAACCCGATTAATGGGCCGGGCTAAGTTAGGATGGCTAGAAACTCGATTAATGGGCCAGGTTGATTCCGAACGGTTTGAAATCTAATGGCCAGGTTGATCCCGAGTTCGAATCGGTCTTAACCCTATTAATGGGCTGGCCTAAGCCCGAGACGATTGAATCTCGATTCGCGGACCGAACCAAACACTATCACCTAGAAACCTAATTAATGGGCCGGGTCGATTTCGGACAGCTCAAAATTCGATGCGCGGGCCTACTTGAGTCCGAGCTGGTCTTAACCCTATTAATGAGCTGGCCCGAGCCCGAGACGGTCGAATCTCGATTCGTGAACCAAATGGTACACCATCACCTGGAAACCCGATTATTGGGCCGAGTCGATTCTAGACTGCTCGAAAACCGAAGCGCGAGCCTACCCGTGTCCTAACTGATCTTAACCCTATTAATGGGCTGGCCCGAGCTCGAGATGGTCGAATCTCGATTCGCGGACAAACTGAACATGATCACCTGGAAACCTAATTAATGGGTTGGGCTGAGTCCGGACGGCTCGAAACCCGATGCGCGGGCCTACCCGAGTCCAAACCGGTCTTAACCTTATTAATGGGTCAGCCCGAGCCCAAGATGGTCGAATCTCTATTCGTGGTCTGAAGCAAACCCGATCACCTGGAAACCCGATTAATTGGCCGAGTTAAGTCTGGACGGTTCGAAACCCCATGCGGGGGCCTACCCGAGTCCGAACCAGTCTTAAACCTATTAATGGGCTGGCCCGAGCCCGAGACGGTCGATTCTCAATTCGCGGGTTGAACAGAACACGATCACCTGGAAACTCGATTGATGGGCCAGGTCGAGTCTGGACGGCTCAAAACCTGATGAGCAGGCCTACCCGAGTCTGAACCGGTCTTAACCCTATTAGTGGGTTGGCTTGAGCCCAAGACAGTCGAATCTCAATTCGCGGGCTAGACCGAACCGAACACGATCACCTAGAAACCCAATTAATAGGCCGTGCCGACTCCAGAAGGCTCTAAACCCGATGCGCGAGCATATTCGAGTCCGAACTGATCTTAACCCTATTAATGGGCCGACCTGAGTCGGTCGAATCACGATTTGCGGGCCAAACCAAACACGATCACCTGGAAACCTGATTAATGGGCCAGGCCGTGTCTGGACGGCTCGAAACCCGATGCACGGGCCTACCTGAGTCCGAACCGGTCTTAATCCTATTAATGGGCTGGCCCGAGCCTAAGACGGTCAAATCTTGATTCGTGGACCGAATCGAACACAATCACCTGGAAACCTAATTAATTGTCCGGGTCAATTCCGGATGGCTCAAAATTCGATGCGCGGGCCTACCCGAGCTCGAAATGGTCAAATCTCGATTCGCGGGTTGAACTAAACACGATCACTTAGAAATCCGATTAATGGGTCGGGTTGAGACCGGACGGCTCAAAATTCGAGGCCCGAGCATACCCGTGTCTAAACCGGTCTTAACCCTATTAATAGGCTAGCTGGAGCCCGAGACGGTTGAATCTCGATTCGCGGACAGAACCGAACACGATCACCTGGACACTAGACTAATGGGCCGGGTCTATTCCGGATGGCTCGAAATCCGATGCGCGGACCTACCCAAGTCTAAACTGGTCTTAACCCTATTAATGGGCTGCCCCGAGCCGGAGACGGTCGAATCTCGATTCGAGGGCCGAACCGAACATGATCACCTGAAAACCCGATTAATAGCCCTGTTCGATTCCGGACTGCTCGAAATCCGATGCGCGGGCCTACTCGAGTCCGAACCGGTCTTAACCCTATTAATGGGCTGGCTTGAGATTGAGACGGTCAAATCTCGATTCGCGGACCGAACCGTACACGATCACTCAGAAAACTGATTAATGGGCCAGAACGATTCCGGATGGATCGAAATAAGATGCGCGGGCATACCCGAGTCCGAACCGAGCTCGAGACGGTCGAATCTCAATTCGCGGGACCGAACACAATCACCTGGAAGCTCGATTAACGGGTCGGGCTGAGTCCGGACGGCTCAAAACCCGATGCGCGGGCCTACCTGAGTCTGAACCGATCTTAACACTATTAATGGGCCGGCCCAAGCCCGAGACGGTCGAATCTCGATTCTCGGACCGAACCGAACACGATAACCTGGAAACCTGATTAATGGGCCGAGTCGATTTCGGATGGTTCGAAACCTTATGCGCGGGCCTACCCTAGTCCGAACCGATCTAAACCCTATTAATGGGCCGGCCCGAGCCCGAGACGATCGAATATTGATTCGCGAGCCGAACAGAACACGATCACCTGGAAACTCGATTAATGGGACGGGTCGAGTCTGGACAGCTCGAAACCCGATGCGCGGGCCTACCTGAGTCTGAACTGATCTTAACCCTACTAATAGGTCGGCCCGAGCCCGAGATGGTCGAATCTCGATTCGCAGATCGAACCGAACACGATCACCTGCAAACCGGATTAATGGGCCAGGCAGAGTTCGGACGGCTCAAAATCTGATGCGCGGGCCTACTCAAGTCCGAACCAGTTTTAACCCTATTAATGGGTTGGCCCAAGCCCGAGATGGTCGAATCTTGATTCGAGGACCAAACCAAAAATAATCACCTGGAAACCCGATTAATGGGCCGGGTCGAGTCCAGATAGCTCGAAACCCCATGCACGGGCTTACCCGAGTCCGAACTGGTATTAACTCTATTAATGGGCTAGCCCGAGCCTAAGACGGTTGAATCACGATTTGCGGACCGAACCGAACACGATCACCTGGAAACCCGATTAATGAGTTGGGCTAAGTCTAGACTGCTCGAAACCTGATGCGCGGACCTACTCAAGTCTGAACCGGTCTTAACCTTATTAATGGGTTGACGCGAGCTCGAAATGGTCGAATCTCGATTCACAATCCAAACTGAAAACGATCACCTAGAAACCTGATTAATAGGCCGGGTCGATTCTGAACCGTTCAAATTCTGATGCGCGGGCGTACCCGAGTTACAACCTATCTTAACCTTATTAATGGGCTGGCTCGAGCCCGAGACGATCGAATCTCGATTCGCGGACCAAAACCAAACACTATTACCTGGAAACTCGATTAATGGGTCGGGTCGATTCCAGACGGCTCAAAATCCGATGCGCGGGCCTACCAGAGTCCGAACCGGTCTTAACCCTATTAATGGGCTGGCCCGAGACGGTCGAATCTCGATTCGTGGACCAAATCAAACACCATCACCTAGAAACCCGATTAATGGGCCGGGTCGATTCCGAACGGCTCGAAATCTGAAGTGCGGGCCTACCCGAGTCCGAACCGATCTTAACCCTCTTAATGGGCTAGCACGAGCTCGAGATGGGTGACTCTCGATTCGTGAGCCAAACTGAACACGATCACTTAGAAACCCGATTAATGGGTCGGGCTGAGTCCGGATGGCTCAAAACAGAATGTGCGGGCCTACCCGAGTCCGAACCGATTTTAACCCTATTAATAGGCTGGCCCGAGCCCGAGATGGTCAAATCTCGATTCACGGACCGAACCAAACATGATCACCTGGAAACCCAAATAATGGGCCGGGCAGACTCCAGACGGCTCGAAACACGATATGCGAGAATATTTGAGTCTGAACAGATCTTAACCCTATTAATGGGCCGACCCGAGCCCGAGCCAATTGAATATCGATTCGCGGGCCGAACCAAACACGATCACCTGGAAACCTGATTAATGGGTCAGGCCATATCTGGACGGCTCGAAACCCGATGCGCGAGCCTACCCGAGTCCGAACCGGTATTAACTCTATTAATAGGCTGTCTGGAGCCCGAGATGGTCGAATCTCGATTCGCGAACCGAACCGAACATCATCTCCTGGAAACCCGATTATTGGGCCGAGCAGAGTCTAGATGGCTCGAAACCCGGTGCACGGACCTACTCAAGTCTGAACTGGTCTTAACCCTATTAATGGGCTGGCGTGAGCTTGAGATGGTCGAATCTCGATTCACAATCCGAACCGAACACGATCACTTAGAAACCCGATTAATGGGCCGGGTCGATTACGAATGGTTCAAAATCCGATGCGCGGGCGTACCCGAGTTTGAACCGGTGTTAACCCTATTAATGAGTTGGCCCGAGCTCGAGACGATCGAATCTCGATTCACGGACCGAACCAAACCAAACACTATCACCAAGAAACTCGATTAATGGGCCGGGTCGATCCGGATGGCTCAAAATCTGATGCGCGGGCCTACCCGAGTCTAAACCGCTCTTAACCCTATTAATAGGCTGGCCCGAGCCCGAGACGGTCGAATCTCAATTCGCGGACCGAACCGAACACCATCACTTGGAAACCTGATTAATGGGCCAGGTCGATTCCGGACGGCTCGAAATCCGAAGCGCAGGCCTACTCGAGTCTGAACTGATCTTAACCCTATTAATGGGCCAGCACGAGCTCGGGACGGTCGAATCTCAATTCGCAGGCCAAACCGAACATGATCACTTTGAAACCTGATTAATGGGTCGGGCTGAGTCCGGACGGCTCAAAACCTGATGCGCGGGCCTACCCGAGTCCGAACCGGTCTTAACCCTATTAATGGGTCGGCCCGAGCCCGAGATGATCAAACCACGATTCATGGACCGAACCGAACACGATCACCTGGAAACATGATTAATGGGCCGAGTCGATTCCGAACAGCTCAAAACACAATGCGCAGGCCTACCCGAGTCCGAACCAGTCTTAACACTATTAATGGGCCGGCTCGAGCCAAAGAAGGGTGAATCTCGATTCGCGGGCCGAACATAACTCGATCACCTAGAAACTCGATTAATGGGTTGGGCCGAGTCTGGATGACTCGAAACCCGATGCGCGGGCCTACTCAAGTTCGAACCATTCTTAACCATATTAATGGGTTGGTCCAAGCTCGAGACGGTCGAATCTCGATTCAAGGGCCCAACCAAAATCGATCACCTGGAAACCCGATTAATAGGTTGGGCTTAGTCCAGATGGCTCGAAACCCGATGCGCAGGCTTACCCGACTTCGAACTAGTCTTAACCCTATTAATGGGCTGGCCCGAACCCGAGACGGTCAAATCTTGATTCACGGGCCGAATAGAACACGATCACCTGGAAACTCGATTAATGGGCCGGGCCGGGTCTGGATGGCTCGAAACCCGATGCGCAGGCCAACCCGAGTTCGAACCGGTCTTAACCCTATTAATGGGCTGGCCCGAGTTCGAGACGGTCAAATCTCAATTCGTAAGCCAAACTGAACATGATTACCGGGAAACCTGATTAATGGGCCGGGCAGAGTCCGGATGGCTCGAAACCCGATGCGCGGGCCTACCCAAATTCGAACCGATCTTAACCCTATAAATGGGCCGGCCCGAGCCCGATATGGTCGAATCTTGATTAACGGACCGAACCATACACGATCACCTAAAATCCTAATTAATGGGTCGGGAAGCTTCCGGACGGCTCGAAACCCGATGTGCGGGCCTACCCGAGTCCGAACAAGTATTAACCCTATTAATGGGCTGGCTCGAGCCCGAGACGGTCAAATCTTGATTCGCGGACCGAACCAAACACGATCACTTGGAAACCCGATTAATGGGTTGGGCTGAGTCCAGATGGCTCAAAATCCGATGGCCGGGCCTACTCGTGTCTGAACCGGTCTTAACCTTATTAATGGGCTTGCACGAGCATAAGATGGTCGAATCTCGATTCGCGGCTCGAATCGAACACGATCACCTAGAAACCAGATTAATGGGCCGGGTCGATTTCGGATGGCTTAAAATCTGATGTGCAGGCCTACCCAAGTTTGAACCGGTCTTAACCCTATTAATGGGTCGGCCCGACCGCGAGACGGTCGAATCTCGATTCGCGGGTAGAACCGAACACGATCACCTGAAAAACCGTTTAATGGCCCTGGTCGATTCTGGACGGCTCGATATACGATGCGCGGGCCTACCTGAGTACGAACCGGTCTTAATCCTATTAATGGGCTGGCCCGAGCCCGAGACGGTCGAATTTTGATTTGCGGACCGAATCGAACACAATCACCTGGAAACCCGATTAATGGGCTCGGTCGATTCTGGAAGGCTTGAATCCGATGCGCGGGCTTACTCGAGTCCGAACCGATCTTAACCCTATTAATGGGCCGGCCCGAGCTCGAGACGGTCGAATCTCGATTCACGGGCCGAACCGAACACGATCACCTGGAAAGCCGATTAATGGGTCGGGCTGAGTCCGAACGGCACAAAACTTGATGCGCGGGCCTACCCGAGTCCAAACCGATCTTAACCCTATTAATGGGCCGGCCCGAGCCCGAGATGGTCGAATCTCGATTTGCGAACCGAACCGAACACGATCAACTGGAAACCCAATTAATGGGCCGGGTCGATTTCGGACGGCTCGAAACCCAATGTGTGGGCCTACCCTAGTCTGAACCGGTCTTAACCCTATTAATGGGCCAGCCCGAGCCCGAGACGGTCGATTCTCGATTCACGAGCCGAATAGAACACGATCACCTGGAAACTTGATTAATAAGCCGGGTCAAGTCTGGATGGCTCGAAACCCGATGCGCGGGCCTACCCGAGTCCTAACCGGTCTTAACCCTACTAATAGGTCAACTC
>JBCEWC010017859.1:0-12268 GCA_038996855.1 Solanum aculeatissimum
GATCCATCCAGGTTCCACTAAAATGCATCAAGATTTGAAGGAGTTGTTTTGGTGGCATGGCATGAAGAGGGATATAGAAAGGTTTGTGTCAGAATGTCCAAATTGCCAATAAGTCAAGGTTGAGCATCAAAGGCCCGGTGGTTTGACACAAGACCTTGAAATTCCTGCCTCAAGACATATAAACTCTTGCCTCAAGACACTCACCGAGTATCCATTACTCATATAAACTCTTGCCTCAAGACACTCACCGAGTATCCATTACTCATGTACATCATTACTTTTTTTAAGTGTTTGAATTGATTAATTTTTTTGATTTCTGACTTTTAAATATCTTTAAAATTTTGGAAGTATTTGAGTAACACAAAAAGTAATTTTAACCACTTTTTAAAAGCTTAAAAATCATAAGAAAATATGTTAGGTAGTGGAGAAAAATAGGTCTAAGAACATTATTTTGACTAGAGTGCTCGATGCTTTCATGGGTGTTATGAGTTGAGATTGATAAATTAACACCCCTTAATCCATTCCACCTAACCTGTTGTAAATGCTCAGGAGAAGCTGAGAAAATGTCTGAAAAAAATCATTGGGAGAAATGATGAAGGGTCATCTACGACCCATAGATGAGACCTCGTAGTCATCCCTGTGACTTAGTAAAAATTTTCTAAGTTTGAGGCCCCATATACGAGACATTATATGGACTATACATCATTCTATGACCTATAGAAGGGTTTCGTAGACTGAAGTTCCAGAAACCAAGATTTCTGAACCTTAAGCGATGAGTTATCAGATGGTCCATGGTTCATTTTACAAGTAATAGAAAGTGGTCCATAGGTTTCATGTTCAATTTTTAGTAACACAATTTTTTGGCACTCTCGTTTACGAGTCATAGAAAGTGGTCCATAGATCTCATGTTCAATAACCCAATTTTTTGGCACTCTCGTCTATGAGGGGTCACTTATGACCTGTAAGTGGAATTACAGCCCGTAGATAAGGTCTCGTGGTTCCACATAACAATTTTTATGAGGGGTATTCTAGTCTTTTCTTACCCTTTTTAATTAAAAACCTATGATGTTTTTTATGTGTTTTAGGTCCTTTATCAAAATCCTAGGTGTATTATCCCTCATTATACACTTACAAACCTAGAGAGTACCAAAGGAGAGAGAAAAGCAAGGGTTTTGGGTTCAAGCTTGAGGATCATTAGAGAGTTGATCATTCATTCTAATTCCAGGTAAATAAGGCTTCCTAAAGCATAGGACTAAGTCTGTACACGCGCCCTTCGTCTATTAAGTCAAGTTTATGTTTGAGAATTGAGTATGGAAAATCCCATGATCCTAATTTTCGAGTTACTCATAATTATTTTGAGTCTTTATCCATATTTATGAATGAGTCAATGAGTAACATCCTGGTCATATAAAATTGCAGTATAAATTTACATTCAGTACTATGAACTTTGAATTGCATTATTTGATATAATCATTATTGCATTGAGACCACGATTGTGATTGTTTGAGTTGAGAAATTTGAGTATAATTAAGCATGAGGAGCATATTATTTATATACGTGTATATCTAATAAGGGTCTTGCTTATATTATTTGATGAGTATGATCAAATGAAGTCTAAATGACCATTTGAGTATGAATTAAAATCTCAATTTCATGCATGATTGATGATACAGATTTGGCTGAGGTTTTGAGTGATCGAGTTGAGTTGAGTTGATTTGACATGATCTACAGAGATGAGTTTAAGTTGATAGGCATGATTATGTTTTAGTCTTGGAAGGACTATTGAGCACCAATATGGGAGCGAGTAAATAACTACTCTAACGCATAAATTATGTTTCCAATATAGGATAGTCATGCAGTTATCTCTGGCGACTCATGTCCCAAAAAGATAGATATTTATTTTGGATCCAAGAGAGAGTTGATCGTCCTTTACCTTGAAAGATTTAAGACGGGCATGGCGAAGATGTCGCCTTCATTGTAAATCACCAAACTAAAAGTGGTGGGATTGGATGTCGGTTAAGAGAAACTCCTAAGCAATACCTAATTGAGCAAACAATGTTTTAAACTAAGTTGCATAACTCTAGGTCTATTTTCAAAGCATGATTCTAAACTTTAAACTTGCACATTCGTTGAGTTGATTTCTGAGTTGAGTTGAGCTTTACTTGTTTACTTTATCCATTATTACATACAAGTATATTCCCTGTACTAACATCAATTTGGACCTACATCATTAATGATACAAATACATGTGATATGGGACTTCAGTTGGTGCATCATTGAGGTCTGGAGTCTTTCTTCCAGATTTGGTGACCCCTCCTCACTATTTGGAGGAGCCCTTTTTCTTTTATTGAGTATTTTTATTTCCTTTGGATAGGGGTTGTCATGACTTGTCATGGTGCGATCTAGATAGGTTAGATAAAGGCTTCACAGACTGTATTTGGGATTATTGATGTGAATGTTATCTGACTAGTTTCTTTCATACTAGTCTTGATTTGTTTGAGCCAAATTACTAACATTTATTTATTGATAGTCTTTTCTTGAGTATTATTTTGTTGTTGAGAATGATGTGAAAATAAGGTCAGGTGGTTCTCTTTAGAAAATCAGCAATGGTTCTCCAAGTGCCACCCACGCCAAAGGTACCCTCCTGGGACGTGACAAACTTGGTATCAAAGCACAGAGTTCAAGTGTTCTTTGGAGTGTATGAAGCCATGTCTAGTAGAGTCTTGTTTATGGGTGTGTTGTGAACCGCACTTTATAAGTAGGAAGCTATAGGACATTAGGAATTGTTACACGTTTTTTGTATTATGAGTTCACGCGATAGAGTTTAACTATATAAAAGCTTTTTTCTAATTTGTGCGTTATCCGTTTGTTGATCTGCCTCCTAAGAATACCGCTACCCAAAGAGACACCCAAGCTGGCAATACTGAGAATCCTCCTTCAGAGGTGCCTACGCAGATGGAGACGAGGGGTCGAGGTCGACCAACTAGAGCCACCAGTGTTCCACAGGCACCTACTGCTCCACCTACTCCTACTATAATGGTTAATTCCAGAGGAGCTATCACTATGCTCACCAAATTGGTAGCCACTCAGAGTGGGAATCAGAGTTTACGGACTGCTAGTTCCAACTTTATTAGTTCTTCATGGTTCCTAGAACCATAGTTTTGGATTTAGCTATGCACGATCATTGTAGATGAAGAACTCATATTATAGAATAACATAATTAAGCACTTACAATGATGACCTAAAGAATAAGCAATCTGAATCTTCACAAGAAATCCCAATGTTATAGATAAACAATAATCACAACATTTTTAGTTCTCTCACATTCTTTCTCTTCTCTCACATTTTATATGTTAAAAAAATCTACTTATAACAAGTAAAACCAAATCCAAAATGGAATAGAAAAAATGGAATCGACAGGTAAAATGGGCAAGGTTAAGGGCAATATGAGGAACCACATACATGGGTTTTTTGTCCTTCAACTCAAAAAAATTATCGTCAACTTACTAGACCTTCCTACAGGTTGTATTATTATTTACGACCCGTAAGGGGTTTCATTTGTTAATATTACTGAAATCCTACAAAACTTTAATAATCTAGGCATGACCTTATCTATGAACCATCATCAGACCTATGACTCATAAGTGGCCTTGTCTAATAACACTTCAGCATTTAGTATATTTTTTGATCTTCAACTTCTGAAACCACATACGTCAACCATTCTACGACTCATCTAACAACTCATAGGTGTAACATTTGAAACTTAGACCTTTATTGGATCTGACTGGCGAAACTAACCTATGGATCATTGTGTGAACCACAACCCGTAGAGTGACTCGTAAATCATCAAAAACTTGCAATATATTGTATTGATATCTATTGCATATATTACTTTTTGTTGAAAAAATGATACCCCTCAATTTTTTTATTAGGTAGTTTGATGAAAACCATGGGAAATTGGTGTATAATAGTGTTTGTCATGACTTAGCCTTAATTGTGATAAAATGCATTATCTGATAGTCAATGTTCACATTGTAATAAGTTCCATGTGTATAAGCATCATTGCATGATTCTTCTACTATATTTCAATCTAGAGCTTGCCCTATTACTTTGTCTAAGGCTTTAGGTTAGTTTGTTAGAAAAGGATCTTAGGCCATTCTTTATATTAGTGCACTTAGACTACATTGACCGACCAAATGTATTGTGTATCCTTTGTTCCTAATGTTTTAGCATTACATGGACCCTTTCTTTGTAACACTTGAGAAGCCAAGCTTTTTTTACTGTGGAATATAAACTTGGCCCTAGTTTTTCCTTGAATATTGTGTACCTCAACTCACTCTAAAAGCCTAAGTTGAGGGTGCCTATCCAAAGAGTGGCCCTGACTTAAACGTTGGATATTATGCACCGCAAATCAAGACAAAATCCTTTGTTGAGGGTAGTGGTTGCAAAGGAATCACACCAAATGGGAAAGGAAATATATGAATGCAATGAAAAAGGGAAATTATGCTTTGTGTGTGAGAAAAATGAATGGATGCCTAAAACAATGAGCTAAAAAGAATTAAAATGGGAAAAATAATTAGGAAATAAGCAAAAAACAATAATCATAGAGCACCCAAGGAGATTTTAAATAGGAAAAAGGGAGAATGAGTTGAAAATAGTATTGTTGGTAAAGGCCAAAGTGTGAAATAATGCAGTGTTAAGGAGTGTCATTAGTCACTATATTCCCAAAATGTCTTACCAAAGCCCTCTGAGCCTACATTACAAGTCTAAAAAGTCGTATAGTGATCCTAGTCCAGGTAGTCAAAGATCATAATCATGAGTATAGGGGCAAGCCTATAGTGTTGTGCAAAGTGTCTAAATATCTTTGTGAGTGTGAGAGAGTTTGATAATCCCAAGTATCAAATTTTCCTTGATTACTCTAAGTGAGAGATGGGACTTCTGTTTGTGAGGGCACTTGACTTGTATCATTGATTGTAGACTATCTCGGTGATTCTTGATCTGAGCATTGCCTCATCTGTCATATTTGCATAGTTGTATTGATTTGCATGAGTTTATCGAGTAACTACCTGATATATGCACTTATGAGTTTGGTTACGTTTTTTAGACTGATTTTTAAATAATGTATGCAATTAGATCGAAGTGTTTGTGTTGCTGTATTACTTATGTAGATTGAGCCCGTCACTTGAGGACAAGCAACAACTTTAAGTTGAGGGTGTTGATGTGCTGCAAAAATACAATACTTTTGATGCTTAAACATAGGATTTTATGTGTTCTCAAAGCTATGTAAGTAGGTTTGATATGTTTTTATATTGTTTTTAGAGGATTACAAGAATCAGGGTGCCAAGAAAGATCAACTGGCTTCCGGTGGTCAAGGGCTGCCAAAAGCTCTAGTTGGTGGTGCTTCCAGGTGCAACTGATTTTATGCTCTTCATGCCCGGCAAGAGGTAGAAGAAGCTACGAACGTCGTGACTGGTATGTTAAAAATCTTTGATTTTGATGCTTATGCTTTTTATGATCCAGGTGCAAATTTATATTTTATGACTCCTCAGTTGGCTGTTAAATTTAGTTTGAGTCCTGAAACTCTAAGGGAACCTTATTCGGTGTATACTCCCGTGGGAGAGTCTATTATTGCTCGAAAGGTGTATCGGGGTTGTCTTTTCTCTGTGTTGCATAAAGTGTTTCCCGGTGACCTTGTAGAACTTGAGATGTATCATTTTGACGTTATTCTTGGGATGTATTGGTTGCATGCGTCTTATGCCTCGGTGGATTGTAGGACTAGGCAAGACATGAACCTACCCTTAACCACCAAATCATGACCTACCCACTCAAGGATGGGTTCATTAGGGAATTGGAACTTAACTTTGCAGTCTCTACAATCAACAGAGGCATGATATGCATGTAACCAATCCATCCCAAAAATAATATCAAAATATACCATGTCAAGCTCAAAAAAATCACAAAGTAAGACTTTATGAAATATAGACATGGGACAACCCCTATAGACTCTTTTAATAACAATGGACTCACCAACAGGGGTAGACACCTCAAAGAGTTCACATAACATTTCAGGACACAAATGAAGTCTATTAGCAGCAAAAAGAGTACTGAAAGAAAGAGTGGCACCTAGATCCAATGAAACATATACATAAAGATTGTAGATCTTTAACATATCGGTAATAACATCAGGCGCCTCATCCACCTCTTGCCTCCCTTGAAGAGCATAAAATTATTTATGACATGGAGAACCTGTTAGCCACCTTGATCCTTTTAGTCACCATAAGCACCTTGTCTTTTTTAGGACGACCATCTTTACCCTTGATTGGACAATCTGCAATCTTGTGGCCCATTTTGTCACACCTGAAGCAAGAACCTGTGTTCCTTAAATATGCACCACTATGATTCCTTCCACATTTTGAGCACCATAGAAGAATCACCCCACCATTGCCACCTCAAGCTCTAGGGTTCGGAACCCTATAATTAGAAAATCTATGGCCTTGAGCATTAGAGGACCCCTGACCTTGGAATTTGTGGCCTTGTTAAAAACAACAACCCTTAGCACCTTGAAATCTACCGTCATAACAAGCCCTTTTGGACCCTACCCTCCTCCTCTTTCTAAGCTTTTCTCCTTCAAATTTCTTGGCATAAGTAATGATCTAACACAAGACCATATCTCCTATGAGCATGGTGGTACAACATTCTTCATTGATCAAGTCGGACACTCCCGACACAAACATGTGCACCTTGCCCTAGGAAGGCAACCAAGTGAGGAGCATACTTTGAGAGGTTGTTGAATTTTAGGGAATACTCCCTAACACTCATAGAACCTTGCTTGAGGTTTATAAATTCTGTCAAATTTGCCTCCCTTAGCTCCATGGGAAAGAAACGGTTGAGGAAGGTGGTCTTGAATTCTTTTCAAGAGATAGGCTCTCTATTCTCTTTTTTGCCCTTCCATTGAACAAACTACAATTGATCAAGGCTTTTTAGTTGATAGTCCACTAGTTCCACTTTCTCCTCTTAGCTTTCCCCCATAATGTCAAGAACCTTGTACACCTCATCGATGAATTTTTGTAGGTCTTTTTCAACTTTAGAGCCATAGAATTCCAGAGGATTTATCCCTAAGAAATCACTCACCGTTGAGGCGGGGGTAGGAGCATGAGGAGCTTAAACTTCTTGGTTGGCCACGGCCCTTTCCAATAAAATGACCATATTCTGATATTCAGTGTGAGTGACTCCCTCTTCATCTTGGGGATCTTGAGGAGCCAAAAGGACCAGTTTGCCTCGGGAGTAGGAGCCTTTGTTCCACTCTTCTTAGAAGCATGATCTAAAATAGCAAAAGATTATCTATTAGGAATAGGAAGTCTCAATTTAACTCCTAAAGCACAACATAGAATATGAAGAAGTGAATTATTTCCTATAACGCCTCATAGCCTCTTATTTATAGTTGTGGCGCACTTCACAACCATGAACAAGACTCTATTTGACGGAGTGTGTTGGATTTCTGAGTACTATTTACAAACTTAGGGCTCTGATACCAAGCTTTGTCATGACCCAAGCATAGAGCCTAAGCATAACACGGTGAATAGGGAACCCAAAGGTACCCCAAATAAGCCTTTTAAGCATAAATGGCACATCCTAGGTTCTGAAAGAAAAAATTTAACAAAAAACACGTAATTCTAGGGGAAACAGAACTTTGGACTCAAGCTATGGGGATGTCATAGGGAAGAGGATTGGTATGGATCACATAGCAAATAAATTCTAAAGAGAGGGTAAGTATAACTCACGTTATGGGGGCAATTAGGGACTTGGGACTTCTATCTCATCAATAACATACAACAAGCATAAGAAGGGAAGAAGGGTCTAATGGAAGTCTTCCATAAATACATAGGCATAATAAGAGTCGAGCTCATATCATACAATTCATATCTGACAACACCTCTACTACGAATAGAACAGGGGTCAAGACATCTCCCGAGCTCACCCTCAAAAGATAAATATCCATAATTAGACAAGTCTTAATAAAGGTTGAAAGTAAATGGCTATTGTCCCCGAAATAGAGGACTCACTAATGGTAAATCTTTTATCGAACCGCTTAGCCACGTAGAGGAATATGAATAGGAGCTTCAGTCCTACATGGTTAGATCATGTAGGCAAGAGAGTATGTGTTAGTACTTAGAATTTACTAAGTATGCAAGGTGTAATGCAACAAGGAATATAAGCCATAATAAAATAATATGCATAATCATAATCAACAGACATAATCTCAATATGTCATGAATGCTCAATGCCTTAGTCAAAATGTGCATCAAGAATCATCAAATCATATAGCATATCATATATAGAAGGGAAAGGACCATACCCAACATGTAAGACCAAGTGAGATATTACTTGGAATTCTGATGTTCACTCTACACCGGATATGGGTTGGTCTACTTTTCCAAAATAGAACAAACACTATCCTTACGGCATAGCCTTTTCGGAAAGTGTTACCACCTTACAACATATCTTTTTCGGTGGGTTTCACATGATATTCTTACCTTACGACAAGGCTTTTTTGGTAGGTACAAGCCAATATAGGGAATCAATAGCATGAATCAATAGTGGCACATCGTTTAAGGACAATGGGAGACTACCAAGGTCTCTTCTATAATGACCCGACCTAGGGGCCTAGTCATCACACGGCAAATGAGACACCTGAAGGCACCTCATCCAAGACATCTAAGCATGCATAGGCATTACATTAAAACTTTTGCGGAAACATAAGAGGAAAGGGGCTATGGGCCATATTTAGAATGAAGCAACATTAAAAAAAGCAATGAAAATAGATAACATCATTTTGTCCATAAGCATAACAACTAATACATAATGGATGGAATCGGTACGATCATTTTCCATCAAATAGAAATAAATCCATAATTGTGCAATATAGAAAGTAAAAGCCTCAAAAGGTCCATAAATACATCATCTTAAATAAAAGTACAAGATAGAGTGGAAAATATGTATAGTCCTCAACTAAAGGCTCACCACAATAACAAGCTAGTCTTTAACGCCAACTACTAGTCATGAGTCGGTGGAGGAGTGCATGTCCCTACGTTTTTAAATCATCCAGGAAAAATATGTGCTAGGTATATAAGATGCAATACAATGCATGAAATTGTAATGCCAACATCCATAATTACAACATATACATAGTAAATAAGATCAATATAAACTCATACATGAAATAAGGACATGGCTCAGTATGAATAAGAATAAATACATAAGAAAACATGATTAATAGGACTACGTCATAGAATCGTATATTTGTGGGAGTAGACCTTAATCAACATTTAAGACAACGTGAGATACTACTTAGAATCTAACATAAACCCCTATGTTGGCACAGGGAGACCACTTACCCAGTGGAACTCTAGCAACTTTGCATGCATCATAATAACATAAATTGCCAAGGTGGATCCACTAGCCTGTCCTACAAGAGCTTCAATGGTGGCACATAGTTTATGTAACAAAAGGTTGCTTCTAAGGTTCCCTTACCGAACCCCACCTCAATTCCACATTCAGTTCTAAGTCATCCCACAGAATATTTTAAGTTTAACTTAGAATCATAAGTAGCAATCATAAGAGTTGCTCAAACTAAGAAACCACCAAGTGAGTATTGTGCTTTCATCTTGTGGACCTTTCTTAAACATCTTTAGGACAATTGTCAACATGCTTATGTATTTGACAACTTAACTTTAAAACTCATCTTTAATGCCCTAATCATCATCTTAAATCATGTATAGTTTTACTTGAAAACTAGGTGGGCTTCACTTTTAATATGGAACAATCACAAAACACATGAATCATAAGGAAGATTCTCTTTAAAATACCATTGAAAATGCCTAACCTTCATCAACTTTAAAACCCATCATGGGGTCATCATCAATAACCCAAGCATGCTTATACACTTGGTAAAATAATCATAGGATACAAGGAATATCATTTAATAACTTAAAACATCATATAATCATCAAATCATGCATAATATCTTAAAGGAACTTAAAGAAAAGGTAGAAGACTTGAAAAGGGACTTTATGGGTGGAAGGATACCCATAAATGAACTCACATACCTTGGGTGAACTAGAAAGAAACAAACTTGTAGGATTAAGGAAGAAACCTTACGAACCCTAGCCTTGTTCTTGAGAGTTTCTTGCCTTAGAAAATTTTGAGAGTGAAGAATAGGAGATTGAATAAGAGAATTAACTCTTAAAGGCTAATATAGGGTCCCTTTCTTGTCCCCAAAATGACATAGTTCAGGAATAGATAGAACGGAAATGACCAAACTATACCTTATTAAAAACTATCGGATTTGACTTTCGAAACCCCGATTATGGGTCGTAGGTTGATTTACGGTCCATAAGTCCCCTCGTCTGATGACACCACTGAAAATTATTGAAAACCAACTTTGTTGGACCTAAAGTTATGAGCCTTGTTCCGGGCCATATCCTATTCCACGGGTTGTTTGATAACTCATGAATGTCTTTCTAGTAAACTCTAAATTTCCTTCATGTCTGGGGTCCCACTCACGAAACCACATATGATTTATAAGGTGTCCTATGGGCCATCACTCGGTCAATGGGTTACCCCCACTTGGAAATTTTTGTTTCCTTTCCTAAAGTTCATATTTATGGACATAACGTATGAGCCATATGTGCATGTACGAGCCCATAAGTGGCCCTCGTAAACCAGACCTCAGGTCATTTGTTGCACAACCTTTCTACACTTAAGGATCCTAACTTGGGGGTTGTTACAATATCTCCCCCATGGGAATATTCGTTCCCAAATATGCGTAAAGGTAGGCTCTAAGGAGTAAACTAGCAACTAACAACCCAGTATGCATGGAAAAATGCAAGTTAAACATGATTTTATGAAATTTTCAGTTTCCACAACTTAAAGACATTTTAAAACAGTCCATAAACATCAAAATGAATGCATACATCATGAAAAACTAAAATGCACAGATTTAGAGGTTTTAGGAAGAATTTCTTAGTACCTTAGGCTTGAGTAGAGTGGAATAGATATGAGTAACTCTTCATCATATCTGCTTTCGATTCCCATGTAGCACCCTCAACTTGTTGATTTCTCCATAGCACTTTGACTGATGCAATTTCCTTTTTCCTTAGCTTTTTCACTTGTCGGTCAAGGATTTCAATCGGTAATTCTTCATAACTCAAATGCTCTTCAATGTTCACATCATGAAAAGGAACTATGGAGCCTGGATCACCTATGAATTTTCTCAACATCGACACATGGAAAACTGGATGAATCAAATGTATCTCATTAGGTAGATCCAACTCGTATGCCATTTTTCCCACTCTCTTCACCACCTTATGGGGTTTTACATACCTTGGGCTTAATTTCCCTTTCTTACCGAACGGATCACACCTTTCATCGGAGATACCTTCAAGTAGACCCAATCACCAACTTAGAACTCAAGTTCCCTTCTCCTCACATCGAAATTTGACTTTTGGCGACTTTGGGTTGTTTGCAATTTCTCCCTTATACTTTGAATTTTCTCCATAGCATTCATCACCAAGTTTGGTCCTAATAATGCTATCTTGTTGACTTCGAACCAAAGGATGGGAGATCTATATTGTCTACTATACAATGCCTCAAATTGTGTCATTCTAATACTTGTATGAAAGTTATTATTGTAAGCAAACTCAATAATTGGCAAATGCTTATTTACTTTCCCCTTAAACTCCAACATGCAAGCCCTCAACATATCTTTCAATATCTGAATATTCCTTTCGGCTTGCTCGTCGGTTTTAAGATGAAAAGCATTACTCAACTTCACCCTAGTGCCAAGTCCCTTTTGAAAGGACTTCCAATAGTGAGAAGTGAATTGAACTCTATGATCTGATATGATGGACAATGGAATTCCATGTAACCTCACTAACTCTCGAATATTCAAGTAGGCATAATCTTTGACACTGAATGTAGTCTTGACTGGTAGAAAGTGAGCCAATTTTTTCATGCAGTCTACTATCACCCATATGGAGTGAAAATGCTTCTTGGTATTTTGCAACCCAACTACAAAGTCCATGTTTATTTCTTCCCACTTCCAAGTAGGAATATCAATGTCTTGGACTAGGTCGCTGTCACGACCCAAGCCTAGGGCCTAGATGTGACATGGCGAATGAGAAACCCGAAGAAACCCCAAACAAGCCTCTCAAACTTATCATCACACTTCATCGGTCGCGGAAGTACATTCAACATTAAAAAAAATGGG
>JBCEWC010017860.1:0-12268 GCA_038996855.1 Solanum aculeatissimum
AGGATTTCAGGGTGGCAAACAAAGATTTTGAGTTATGGTGGGAAGGCTACACTTATCAAGCATGTTCTCCAATCCCTCCCCATCCATATTTTGGCTGCCATCTCCGCACTCCCTTCCACTACTTTGAAGCAAATTCAAAGCCTCACAGCTGACTTGTTTTGGGGAAGAATTGACCAAAAGAAGAAATATCACTGGGACTCTTGGAAGAACCTCAGCTTCCCCTTTATTGAAGGAGGCATTGGATTTAGGAATCTAATTGATGATTGTAAAGCATTCTAGGTAAAACATTGGTGGAGCTTCAGGAGTAAGACTTCCCTTTGGACAGACTTCCTAAAGGCCAAATACTGTCAAAGGGCCAACCCAATTACTATGAAAGGAGATAAGAAGGATTCCCTGATCTGGAAACATATGATGATCAACAAATATTTTATTGAACCTCATATCCATTGGAGGATCTATTCTGGTAATTGCCTTTTCTGGTGGGATAACTGGCGGGGGTTAGGTCCATTGGCTCAGTATAGTAACAATACCCACAGATTCAATAATACCAAAGTTGTTGACATGTTGCAAAATGGACAATGGGACTAAGAAAGGCTTAGGGATATAATCCCTATTCAGTTCCTAGCTGAGATTATTAACACTCCCATTCAGGTCAACAGTGCCATTTTAGACAGGCCAATCTGGACACTCAATCCAAATGGAGAGTTCACAACTTCATCAGCTTGGAACCTCATAAGGGTGAAGAGGGAGCAAACTAATCTCAACAAACTCATATGGCATAAAAACATTCCTTTCAAGTGCTCCTTCCTTCTTTGGAGAGCACTAAAGACAAAACTTCCCACCAATGAAAAGTTGGTCAGCTTTGGATATGAACCATCTAATTGTTATTGTTGTGTGAATCCAAGGGAAGATACTATAGACCACATCCTGTTAAATGGAAATTTTTCTAGGAAGATTTGGTCATACTTTGCTGGATACCTATGCATTAATCAGGATGTGAGTGCCCTAAGGTTGAACATCAGGAAATGGTTGGAAAATAAACACAGCAATGAAGCTCGCAAGCTTCTGATATAAGCTACTCCTATATACATTTGTTGGAACTTGTGGAAAAATAGATGCTCAGCCAAGTATGATGGGAAAGCTCCTAACACAGCCAAGGTAAGGTATATGGTGACTAGGGATTTAGCTATGACATTAGGAACAACCTTCCCTTACCTAGATGGCCCTATGGATGGAAAGACCTCATCACCATGATTGAACATTGTCACCAAGAGATCAAAATAACCCCTATACAATGGCTGAAACTTGATGACCAGTGGATTAAAGTAAATACAGATGGGAGTGTTTTAAACAATCCTGGCAGTATTGGAGAAGGGGGAGTGCTGAGAGACAACAGAGGGGACCTTATTGTTGCCTATGCATACCCATTAGGCCAGGGCACCAACCAGCAAGCAGAAGCCCTTGCAGCAGCCATAGGGCTTGAATGGTGTGTCCAATTGGGAGCTAATAGAGTTCACTTAGAGGTTGATTCTGCCACACAGAATTCCTGGATAAACCACACAACATCACCTCCCTGGAAGCTATAAAAACACCTAGACAGAATATAATTAGCAAGAGTACATATTCTGGAATTCAAGTACAGCCATATCCTAAGGGAAGCAAACCAGGTTGCAGACTCTCTTGCAAAGTACAGCCAGCAGATTAATAGCCCCCAAAATTTCTATGATGACAGCATGATGCCAAGAAACAGTAGAGCACACTTAAGGATGGACAAGATAAAAGTAATGTCATTCAGGAGAAAACAACTAAAGAGAATGAGGAAGCCACCTTGATTGTCCCAGCTCAAGATAAAAGACTTCTTACTGATTTAGTGATAGGTTAGTAGGATCTTTTGATTATTGTAAGGGGAGAGTCTCCCTTGTTTATAGCTTTCCTAGAATTTTGTAATGAGAGGAGTCCTCTCTTAGGATTTTCTTGGATTGTTCAAATCTTCTAGGGTCTCATGATTAGTCTTCATAAGATTATCATAGAGTACCATCTCAGAGAGGAGGTAAGGTTTATGTCCCCCTCCATGTACTTTGGTGTTTGTTTTTATTTATGTTATAGCCTGGGGCTGCTGCTTAGCCCCTGACCCCATATGGGGTCTTAAAAATTTAAAAACAAAACACTCTTCAATCCTCACAAAAATTCTCTCAATCCTCTTGACCTCCATTGATGAAAGCGTGAAGACTTTGGGGAAATCATCTTTCTTGCAAATTCATCCAATTCTCTTGGCTAATCTCTAGGTATGTGGGTTTGATTCATGGATTGCCTTTCATCCATGAAGACCCAAGAACCCTTCTCTTTAAATTATGAATTTAAGCTTTCTTTAATTATGGGTTCTTTAAATTTTGGTGTATTTCATTGCATTGAGTTGTGTGATGTAGAGATTAGGTGATTTAATAATGATTTAAGTTTGAATTTTATGAAATGCATGAAAATTCTTGAAAGATCAATGTGCATGTCCCTTCAATGGTTTAATATGCATGGGTAAATTGCATTATGCTTGAAATTGGGATTTTCTCATGAATTATGTTAAATTATCAATTGAATTATGGTTTAAGGTTTGAATCTCCATTAACCATGTGCTTGATTCCTCATTCATGGAATATGCGTTGAAGAATGGTTATGATGAACCTCTTGTTAAGGGCATGGCCCTCTTGTTATGATATAATATGTTAAGGCTTGTGATCACATAGTCTCTTGTTATGGCTTTTTGAGCATTATGGGTGCTTGCACCATTTTGATTTATTATGAAGGCTTGATATGATAAGCTATGTGGATGAGCTACTCCTATTGCATTGATATTGAAATGGTTGTAGAAATTCTTGTTGGCTTTTTAGCCTAAGTATGGATATGGATTTGATCATGTTTTTGTTGGTCTAATGATGCATGGTTTTGAAAATAATGTGGACTCTCCATTTTGAAAAGCTTGTATGGATATCTATATATGTATTCCCGTGCGATGAGGCTTAGTACCGAGGGATTGAAGTTGGGGTAGACTATCTTTAAAGGTGTATAATCCTCTCTATCAAACCATGTGCCAACATAGGATATCTTCCTAGATGGTATTGACTTGTTATGTATCCCCTTGTTGAAGGGTTGACTGGGGATCTACCTGGCAAGTAGTCCAAATCCAAGTAGTAGCTCGCTCAGGTTCCCTCTATTGTTGGTTGAGGTCACATCCCCGCTATGATATGATCTTAGGTTGCATTTTATGCATCATGGCATAACATATTGTTATGATATACTCCTCTTTTGGCTATGTGCATTCTTTTCGTATCACTTGTGCCCTTGTCATCTCACTTGGTCATACTATATTATCATATGCATTGCATGCCCGCATACTTAGTACATATTTTGTGCTAACCCATACTTTTTATCTACATGTTCTAACTATGTTGGGACCGGTGACGACTTCTATCTTCCACTGAACGACGAGTGACATCCTTAAGCTATTTGGTTGTGGTGAGACCTTTTGTTCAAGGGTAATAGCTACCTTCTATATTCCTTGTATTGTTTATTTCTTTACCTTATGTATTGAGGGTGAGCCCCAACTATGTTGAGGCCCCGCTCTATCTTATGTAGAGGCTATGTTGGACAAACTAAACTCTTGCACGTTGTATTATATTTTATTGGGATATTATGACTATTGGGATTTGTTTATTGAAATGATGTTCCGATTATGCTTATGAGTATGTTTATTGTCTTGGTAATGTTGGGAATGTTCTTATGTGGAAAGTCCCTTAACCCGGTATGCCCCCATAACTTGAGTCCTACTTACCCGCCCCTTAGAAATACTTGTTATGTGCTATGTGATTAATGTCCATCCCATTCTCGACAACATCTCCATAGCTTGAGTCCAAAGACTCGTTTTCCCTAGAATTATGTGTTATATGTTTACTGTTTCCATGCTTCTGAACCGATGATGTGAGTAATGATGCTATGATATCTTGATCGAGGACTTTCGAGTTCTCCTTGCTATGTCACATCCAGACCCCACTTCCAGGTCGTGACACTTGGTTACTTCAAGTAATTTTGGGGGATTAATCCTTATTTCCCTAATTTTATGTTTTGTTGTTTTTTCGCTTTTATGTGCAGGTGTAGTGTATGCACAATACTCAAAGTCGAGGAAATCTCTTGGCTCTGTTTGATTTGGAGATTCAGAGGAAAATAAGAAGAATTTCCCAAGACAACGCAAACAACGCTACAAATGGGGTGGTAAATGCACCACTAAACTATAACAACGGAGCTAACAATCCACCTCCACTGAAAAAACCACCACCACAGGGCCTGCAAGCTGTAGCTAATCAATGGAACAAATATCGTCTTGACCCTATGGTGGTGGATGTTACGAGACCTATTTTTTTACCCCTACTACTGGATGACAATAAGTTCATCGTTTCGAGTGGATTAGGCCAAATATTGTAGAATTGTGAGTTATTTGTGGGCCTACTATTAGAGGATCCACATAACTATCTGCACAATATTGTGTTCATCCGTAAGAGCATGATAGGGAATCAAAATGAATCTATGGATGTTATTGGGCTTCATGTTTTCCTACTTTCTCTTATAGGTAATGCAAATTTATGGTTATCTGAGCATTCGAAGAGTGAGATCACCAGTTGGGAAGAATTCTAGAAAGCTTTTTTGGAGAGGTTCTTCCCTATCTCAAAGAAGCTAAAATTAAAGTCTGAGATTAACTACTTCAAATAGATACTAGGTGATTCGATCTGTGCTATATGGGAGCGGTTCACTAAGTGTCTAAGATGAGTCCCTAACCACAAGATATTTGACGAAGCCTGGGTTGAGATCTTGTATAAAACCCTTGTTGATACTATTATGGGGGGCTCATTTATAGATCGTCCATTCTAGGAGGTTGCTAAGAGGCTTGAAAAAGTGGTAAAAAATAACTGTGCATGGGGAACGAGGGTAAAGTATACTACGAGGAGTTCATTTTTCGATTAGTACTAGTCCAACGCAAAGACAAGCAAGCGAATAAGTGATGTAGGAACTTGCACAAATTAATACTAATGTAGAGCTATTGATAAAGCAGAATTTAGAATGGATAAATATTGTAGCTCATCAACCTCCACGTATACCCATGTACGAGGAGCCTTATTTTAAGGAGAAAACATGTGTCATTGCAAATCAGATGGCGGGTTTCTGGACCAACGCCCAAGGATCTAATCAGGACTATTGGCACCAAGGTCAGGAGAACCAAGGTCGGAACTTTGGGAGAGATGGTGACTTTAGAGATAATAACAGAGGAGGCTATTATAATAGAAATAGAGGACCAGATAGAGATGATGAATGGAGTCGTAGATATGGCTTCAGAAATTGTCTATATATTTCACCGCACTATTGAGATTCTGGAGTTGGCTCCTCTAGCATTGAGGAGATGCTTGATTGGTTGTTAAAGAAGGTCGATGCACATGATGAGACACTAAAGAGGATGAAGTATGATATCTCAAACATCAACCAGAAGATTGAGTTTCACTTTGTGGTGATTAAGCAGCTGGAAGAACAATTCGGCCAGTAACATAGTGCAACATCCTAAGAATGAGGGGAAGTGTATGGAAATCACAACTCGTAGTGGAAAGCTTACCATTGATCCTCCAATGCCATTAGATGATGGTGTTGTTCGTGATGAGAGTATTGTGAACAAGCAGACTAAGATTGGAGATAATCATGCAGAGAACGAGTAATGAAATGCATCAAAAAAATAGTTGAGACCCATTCCTCGTCCTCCTCCTCCTTTCCCTCAAAGACAAATGAAAAAGAAGGAGGAAGGTAAGTTCAAACACTTTCTCTCTATATTGAAGAAACTCTCTATTAATGTCCCATTGATTGAAGCATTGGAGAAGATGCCAATGTATGCCAAGTTTATAAAGGATCTAGTTACAAAGAAGCGTAGTATGAGTCAGGAGCTTTGACAAGAGCTTCAACATTGTAGTGTGATTTCAACTAGGACCTTGGTGTAGAAATGAGAAGACCTAGGAGCAATCACCATTACAAGCACCATAGGTGATGTGGAGTTCGTGAGGGCATTTTATTATCTCAATGACACCATAAATTGTATGCCCTTCAAGAAACTTGGTCTGGCAGCCCATACCCCGATGAGCATGAGATTGCTGATTGTTGACCGCATGGTGAAGAAGCCTGTGGGGATATTATACGATGTCCTCATCAAAGTGGACAAATTCATATTCCCCATAGACTTTGTTACCCTAGATTACGAGGTCGATTTCAAAGTCTCAATCATCTTCGGAAGACCTTTCCTAGCCACTGGGCGAGTCTTAGTGGATTTGGAATCTAGCCAATTTAAGTTTAGATTGAATGATGAAGAAATCATCTTCAATGTTTGTCGGTCAATAAATTATCCAGATGAGATAAAGATGGAGGTTTCGGCCATTGATGAAGTATGAGTAATCAGGTTATCCAAGTTGTGCTGCGATGATAAATCAGGTACTACTTAGGAGGCAACCCAAGATACTATGTAATAGCGGTAGCTCTGTTTTATTTTTAGCTTTCAGACTTGTATCTAGTATGATTTTTTCTTTATGGTTTTAATGTGTGGTCATTGGAGTAGTGATATATAGGGTAACAATGTGTTTTTGCAGGTTTTGTAGGTGAAAGACCAAGTTAGCCATTTTTTGTTTAAAAGGCAAGGAAGAATGATTCTACAAATAATTATACGGGTCATACATCATTATATGACCCCTATATCAGCTTGTAGAACATTCCAATGAGCAAAACTATATGCACTCTAGTCCACGAGCCAACTTTACGGACCAAAGAACAAAGGACAGGTCGTGAATGGGGCTCATAGATCCAAGTTATGTTTTCCAGTATCTAACTAAGTGTCAAGGGTGTTCTACAAAACCTTCCTATGGATCGTGTTTTACTATAGGGCTCGTACGAGGAATCGTACAACTCAAGCTATAAATTAGGGTTTTAGGATCCCACGAGACCATGATCTACGAGCCATAGAACATTTCACAAGTCATAATCGAGGTCTCATAGAGTCGGGCCTAGTTCTTAAAACTGACCCAATCAGTATATAAATAGGGTCGAAATACAATTTGACCCCATTTCCCCCAAAATATTGCAAAAATACCCTAACCCCGTACCCCCTACCTTGGCTTGACAAAAATTCGGAAAACCCACCACCGTTCTAGCACTTTTTTCGGCTACTTTCTGGGGAGCCCAAAACGTTAGGGTTCTAGCACCCTTTCCAATTCCTCCATCTATTTTAGTCAAATTCTCATTGTTTTCAGTGAGTTTTTTGGTTCTATAAACCTAAATTTATGAATTTTAATATTGATATTGGTTGATACATGATGGGTACGGAATTTATGCTATGTCTTGGGCTAGTTCATCTTTAATTTGGAACTAATTCAGGAATATGGTACGATTGCCTATATTTTGTATTGAACTTGTTAGCCAGAAAGTGTTGTGGGCAGTCCAATCATGCTTAAATAGTGTCACATGCCTGTGAATTGAATAATAATCAATTGAAAATATAACGTGGGACTTGTTTAAATTGTGGATAACAATATATATTCTAAAATAAGGTCGGACCATTAAGAACACATGTTAAATCACTTTCAATAGGGTTATTGTTGAACAACATTACATGTGAGGATGGGTCTTATATGTGAAACCATGTGGGGTATGTGCGTCTTGCTTCGATGCTGTTTAAATAAGTGAAAATTGGTCATATTGAACTCGTATGATGAACTTTGAAAATTAGAATCTGGAAATTCATTTCACGAAGGCATTCTACAATTCGTGGACTAATCCACAAGCCATACTTACCCCTCGTAGAAAAGTCCAGAAACTAATACTTCTGTGGTGTCATTAGACGATACCTTCTACTTGTCATAAAATCTTCTATGAGTCTTAGATAGGTCTTGTAGAATCCTGCCTTGTAGAAACCTGATCTGCACTCCCATCTATGAATCCGTCCATGACCCGTAGAGTCTTCTATAAGTCATACTAGGACTCGTAGTAAACATTCTAGTAGCTTAAAATATTTGACCTTGCTTTCATGAGGGTCCTTTATTGCTTTTAAATCACTCTACAACTCGTAAAAGGACATTCGTAGACTCTCATTTGCCTACTCTTGTTCTGATTTTAGTTTTCAAATTTTACTTCACAGGACTAATCGGTGTGTTGAATATGTGCTTTGCAGGTACTATGGCTCCCTGACAAAGAAGAAATGAGACCAACACCATGAGGGAAAATTTGTGGGATGAGCCTACAGACTCAGAGGCTGCTCCGGAGACTTCTAGCTCAATTGAGGAGCTTGGCATCCATCATGATTCGGATGTCGAGTGACGACAGACTCGAGACACCCCAGATAGGCGTAGTCTCAGGCTATAGTTGCCTGTCCTCCCCAGTGTGATGAGAGAGGTGACAGGGCCAACAACTCAATATTGATGACCTCTTCCGAGAGAGGGTCTGGGACCAGATCTGATAAGGGGTCAAACTCTATTTCATCTTCAGTTCCTCGAGCACTAGCCTCACCACCAAATGCACCAGATAGTAGGTGGTGCGTCGAGGCATGTGGGCTATATATACGAAGGATATTCAGTAAAATGAGCATGGTCGACCTACTCATTCCATCTTTCAGAAGCCATAAGTCATCACTGTAGGACTCGATAGTGTCTCAAGGCTTGAGGACACTATTGCTTGTTATAGACACCAGTGGCTGGTAGAGCTGTCAGAAGGTATTTAATTGTTATGGTCAGAGAGTTCTTCACCTCCTATGCAACCATCGTACATAACACTCTTCCCAAGGAAAAAAAGCCACTCACCCAGCCAAAACTTGCACACGTGATAGTGAGAGGCCAGTAGGTGGATATATTTTATGAGACCACACATCGGATTCTATTTGGACTCGAGTTCACAGCCCCCAAGTTCACAATAGAGATCAATCGCAGGGTGGGGCAGACTAGAGACTTGGGTGTTATGAGAGACCCAGATCGATGAGCAACGTTGATAAGATAGGTTGATAACCAGATCGCAGTATAGGGGTTTAACCCTGCATGGATATCCATGTCTATAGAGCCTATAGTAAAGGCCTCTCTCAGCTTTCTCACCAAATATTTTTAGGAGATAGTTCGATCATAGATTTAGCCGATGCTTCTAGATAACACATTGACATTGGACCATGCTTTTCTGGTATCCACCATCCTGGATGGTTACGATATTATTTGGTTCACATTATTTTCAGGGAAGATTCATAAGGCGGTCTTGAAGAGGTCAATGACCATCCCCTTCCCGTTCCCTATGTATAGGTTATGCGTATCCCCAGGGGTGGAGATTTTTCACCATATAGATGTGAAGTCAAAGAGGTTCAAAGGACTTTAGATTCAAACCTAATAAAGGTTAATGATAACCCAGTTGCACTCTTGCGGGCACCGAGACTACCAGTACTTGTGCGATATATATTTTCCCCAGTTCCACTACCTGAGCCATCTACCACTGTTGCACCTATTGCTGAGGGGCCCCTACAAGATAAGCCAGAGGTGGAGAGGGGGCCCACCACTAATATTCCTGCCCCAGCGGCTGCATATACTCTTCCAGCACCCATAAGCATGGTATTTATGTCTATGACATCATTCCAGACCCTGGTGCAGTGATAGGCTCGCACTGAGTCAAAGACGACACAATTATTGCAGTAATTGAGGCCCTGGGTTTGACAGATTATTTCTGAGGTAGAGATCCATATGGAGGCATTTATGGTCGTAGCAATTCAGGATTGATTCAACCCCGTGGATGCCCGCGTTGATGCTTTTGAGAGGTGAGTCCAACAAAGCCACAACACAGCGAGGCCTATTGATTAATCAGATTTGAGATTGGCAATGCGAGGATGGGTCATAGGTGAGTGTTCAAGATTGAGTGTTGTAGGGTATTTAGGGTTAGGCTACGGTTTATTCAAATGAGGTCCTCAAATTCGATAGTTGGTTATATGTTCCTAGCATGGGGGATTTGATATTGTTGATCCAATAAAAGGCAAATGATTATAGATATTCTATTCACTCGAGCACAGCTAAGATGTAGCGACACTTGAGGCAGCATTATTGGTGGGATGGTATGAGGAAAGATATTGTGGATTTTATGTCACGTTGCCTCAGTTGCCAACAAATAAAGGCTAAGTATTAGTGATCCAGTGATACCCTTCAACCGTTTCCCATTCCCGAGTAGAAGTGGGAATGTGTGACTATGGATTTTGTTGTAGGGCTTCCCCATACTTTCAGAGGGCATAACAACATTTGGGTTATAGTTGATCGGTGAAATAAGTCAGCAAACTTCATTTTAGTTCGTTCTATCTTCAGTGTTGAGTGGTTAGCCCATATTTATATCCAAGAGGTAGTTCAGTTACATAGAGTGCCTATATCAATCATAACTAATTGAGGGACACAGTTCACCTCCAGCTTTTGAAAGGCTTTACAACAATCGTTAGACATCAAGGTTGATTTGAGCATAACATTTCATCCCCAGATTTATAGATAGTTGTAGCATACTATAACGATTCTGGAGGATATGTTATGCGCATGTGTGTTAGAGTTTAGAGGTTAGTGGGACCAGTTTTTACCATTATCTAAGATTACTTATAATAACTACTATCATACCAGCATTCCGATGGCCTCGTTTATCTAACTCTGTACAGTACTAATTTATTGCAGGATACCATGGCTTGGATCCAAGTTATTATGGATAGATAGAGGACTGCTCAAAGTCGGCACCAAAGTTATCCCGACTGTAGACACCGGTTCATGCAGTTTGACGTTGGTGACCGTGTACTTTTTAGAGTTTCACCCCTGAAAGGGGTCTTGTTGTTTGAGAGATGGAGAAAATTGAGTCCCCGATATATTTGGCCTTTTGAGATCTTGAGATGATTTCAGCCAGTTGCTTATGAGTAGGCCCTGTCTCTGGCATACTCTGCAGTCACCCTATATTCCATGTATCGATGTTTTGCTAATAATTTCCAGATAAGCCTTATGTAATGCAGTATGACACAGTTGAGTTGGATGACTGACTGACATTTGTTGAGGAGCCAATTGCTATTTTATCCAGGGATACCAGATAGTTGCATTCCAGGCTAACACCGATGGTTAAGGTTCAGTGGTGATACCATTCGGTTGAGAAGGCTACTTGTGAGATGGAGGCACAAATGCGGGAGTAGCACCCCAACCTATTTGAGCCATCAAGTACGCCTTTACTTTACTTTCGTGGACGAAAGTCTTATAAATTGGGATATTGTAAGACCCTGTAGGTCATTTCTATGTTTTTTGTGGCTTTTTATTGTTCTGAGATTTGATAGAGTTGACTCCGGCCTATTAAGCGTGTTCGGACCATTGGAAAGGCTATTGGTAATTTTGGTTGAGAGTTGTGTAAGTTTGCATGTTAGCAAGAAGTTAAAATAGTCAAAATTATATTTTTGTCAAAACCCTGGTAAATTGTATCAGAATAGGATTCTGATAGTTCTGTTAGTTCTAAAATGGCCAATTTAAGCTAGGAGGGTGGTTGGTTCAAGAATTGAGGATTCCAGTATGGTTTTGAGCTTAAAGTTACAAAATGAGTTCAGCCGACAGCTCGAAAGTTCATTTCTATAAAAACCTAGCTTAATGTGCTCGATATAAAAATTGATGGTCTGGTCAACTCTGAATATCAAAAATAGTCTGAAATGACTTTTTGCTAGTTGTCGGGGTCATCTGGTTACATTTTGACCCTCTTAGTTCTTTAGCTTAATTTAGCCAAAAAGAAGTGGGGTGCTCCTTTTTCTGTAAAAGGCTCCGTTGGGAAATCCAACTGTATCATTAGATTCATAACATTGAAATAAATGTGGTTACAGTATTCACTTGCATAAATCAGACTTCGGGAGCCTCGGGAATGGCCCGTAGAAGTTTGGTGAATTATTGGTGCAACACTAGATAATTAACTCTCCGCGTTCGCGAAGGGTGAGGTGTGATCATGGACAGGAAGACGCCAGAGGTCCGTATTCGCTGAGCCTTAGGAATGTTTGCGGAGGCCTAGTTGAGCTAACACACCATGTTCACGGCTCTAGACCTGCATTCGCGGAGAAAGGGAGTATGCCCTCAAATTTTGTGGAGTTCATGAACTTGAAGCAAGGAGCTATTAGTGTGAGGGAGTATGCCCTCAAATTTGTCCAACTCTCCAAGTATGCACCTCACTTGGTGGCCGACTCTAGGTCAAG
>JBCEWC010017861.1:0-12267 GCA_038996855.1 Solanum aculeatissimum
GCAAAACCTATTGGTTGTAAATGGATTTTCAAAAGAAAACTTAATCCTGATGGATCTATAGATAAATATAAAGCTCGATTAGTAGCAAAAGGATTTTCTCAAAAATAAAATATTGATTATTTTGATACATTTGCACCAGTAACTAGAATTTCTTCTATTTGAATTTTAATTGTCTTAGCATCAATCCATAGGCTTTTTATCCATCAAATGGATGTAAAAATAGCTTTTTTAAATAATGATTTGGAAGAAAATATTTATATGGTTCAACCTGAAGGATGTATTGTTCCTAGACAAGAAAATAAAGTTAGGGTGATTTCATAATGACATTGTTGTTACCTTCCTCACATCGTTGTATAGGTCGACCATGCATCTTGTCTAACTTTGCCTTGCATAATTCTTACTACGTACCTTTCATGTGTCATGATTCAATTAGATCACGTATCTTGATTATTTTTTATCTTATACTGATTGACCCCACATTTTTTAGTTTAAGTTTCTTTGTACGATGAACATAAATTATTTTCTTTCCTTTCTTATTGGATCTTGAATCTTCATTTTTCCTCTTAGTCGTATCTTCCATCAGAAGAAAATAAAGTCTCTTCTAATAAGTGATTTTGATACAAGTTATTCATTTAAGTATTCTCAGAGACACGTGACGATACACAATTGACTCTTTGTAAGGAAGTTCAGTTATTCTAACAACCTTTCTAGTTAGTTTATTTTCTATTTCTATTTGATAGAATTTTGATATAAGAGTTTGTTGCTAGGCATTCAACCAAATAGAATTGATTAGTTTTATAGAACCTATCACTAAAATATCGTTATATATATGGTGGTAAGATTATCTTCTTTTAAGCACCATTTTTCTATCAAAATCTCCAACTCCCTGCATTACTTTTTGTTTCTGCCTTTTGGAGTATTGTAAGATTTGGTCGAGAATGTCTTCTTCATCTTCCTTTTCTCACCATATTTTAGGCGTTTTCAAGTATAATGCTACGTCTAAAGTGTGTCTTCCTAGCTCATTTGCTTTACCTATAAATATCTTTCTCTCATGAGAATTATTTCATCAGTAGTCTTCACGCATGTTTTCTCGTAATTTTTCATCTCTTTAGGGAAAACAATCTCCTCAATGATCTATCAGAACTCTTCTAGGATGATCTCATTCCAATCTTCTATAGATTAAAATTAGATCTCCCCCATGGTGATAAAGACATTTTAACCGTTAATTATGTGTAAAAATACAATGTGCCCAAATGACACCTCAAAAAAATATAAAACCATAGTTGGTGAAATATAGAATCCAACTAGGTCGGGGTCGATTCCATGGGAAATATGGATAGAAATCAGGTCAATGCAATTATTCAATCTTCTAGTCAGTTATTCCTAAAGTTGAGTTTATAATAATATAATATATATCAGTGATCTATTCCAATGTTTATCATGCAAAATGATATGTTTAATACACCTAAGTCATTCAACCATATTTAGATAAATATCATTCTAAATATCTTACGGTCTTTGAGTGTTTTACTCCTAACCCTTACCTCTTTTTTTATTAACTTCACCTTGTAAGACCTAAAGTTATTAGATGAGGATTAGTAGCATCAAATTATTGAAACTTTTATGGCGTATTCTTGGGATTTATGATTTATATTTTTTTTTCTAAATAAAAACAATCAAAATACATTAGTACATATTTCTTTATTTACCCCCTAACTCCTCTATCTCTTTTTTTTTTTAAATGAAAGAAGTAAATTTTTACATCATTGATTATTTTAACATGACATCAGCAACCTATTGAGGATAAATAATTAATAATTATAACATACTACTATTCAAACTATGTAACTATCCTTAATTAATTGTAGATGAATCTTAATTAAAAAAAAAATTATTTTCTTTCTGAACGGAAAAGTGACATAAATGAACAGTCAACTAAATGGCCATTGGTTCCCACTATATAAACAAAGTGGCATAGAACAAATTATACACACAACAAAGAAAAATAAAAAGAAATCAAGATTCTGAAATGGCAGCCATTGTGTTCATTATGTATGTATTTCTTTTTCTCTGTTTCAATTTCTTGATATGTATATTTATTTCTATGTTTTTTCTCCAAAATAAGCTTTTTCAATTTTTAATATAATTTTTTACAGTTACTATTCCATGTATGGTCATGTTGAGAAGTTGGCTGAAGAGATCAAGAAAGGTGTTTTATTTGTGGGAGGAGTTGAAGCCAAGTTATGGCAGGTTGGTTAGGTGTACAACGACTTTTGTTCTTCTTGGCATACATTATTTTGACACAAATTTGTTTGGTACTTGAAACGTCTCTAATCAAATGAATTTTTAGATTAACAAATTTATCTATTTTTTTTTGTTGATATATGAAATAGGTGCCTGAAACTCTTTCAGACGATACTCTTGCAAAGATGAGTGCACCTCTGAAAGGCGCTGCACCCATCATTGCACCTGATGATCTTGTTAAGGCTGATGGATTTATATTTGGTTTTCCAACAAGATTTGGAATGATGCCTGCTCAGTTTAAGGCTTTCTTTGATGCAACTGGTGGTTTATGGAAAACTCAGCAATTAGCAGGAAAACCAGCAGGAATTTTCTACAGTACAGGTTCTCAAGGAGGAGGACAAGAGACCACCGCGTTAGTCTCTATTCCTCTCTCAATTCATTTATACGAATCCTAACACTTTAATAATATTGTTGGGTACATTTGAATCATTCAAAAGTAATGTATTTTTGAATGATTGGCATACGAGTGTGGATAACTACACTTAGTTTCTATCACTTTTCTCCATATTTACAGAAATGAACAAATTACTATAGCAAACACCATATCTGAGAAAAAACACAATTATTCAAGTACATTACTATAACTCTCCTTGATGATTGATATATGTAGGTTGACAACAATTACACAGCTAGCTCATCATGGAATGATCTTTGTTCCAATTGGCTACACGTTCCGCGCTGAAATGTTTGAGATGGAGAAGATCAAAGGTGGAAGTCCATATGGTGCTGGAACATTTGCTGGTGATGGCTCTAGACAGCCTACTGATATTGAATTAAAGCAAGCATTTCATCAAGGGAAATATATAGCTACCATCACTAAGAAGCTCAAAGATGGATCTGTCTAAATTATTTCAGTTGTTCACTATTATGTCTATAATAAATGCTCTGGTCTAGAGTTAAGTTAGCATTGAATTAAATGTACAATGTCCTATTTTAATCAGCATAAATATAAGGATCAGTTGCTCAGTATGTTGTTACAAGTTAGATTTTTTACATTTTCTTTTGTGCCCAAAAATCATTGAATGTTGCTTCTTGTAATGCTTATAGAGAAACAAATAGCTATAGATTTTCACCATTGCATCACAATTCGACAAGATATTTAATAATAATAAATAATTTTTTTACCACTAAGTAAATTACTTAAAATAACAATTGAATTTGTAATTAAAGTGTAAGGGCATACATATTATAATGATCAAATATTATAACTACATAATTATTTAAGAATTGTTTTAGATCATAAATTACAAAAGTATTCATTTCTAAATGATGCCTTGTTATTTCAAGGCCCTCATAACAATTATTATCTGCACGTTTGAAACGTTAGGTATGAGGTTAAAAAAATACTTGAGTTGATGATTGGTTCTTTGAGGAAGCTTATCTTGACCGATTACGTTGTTGATATGATTTCAAATTCACCCTAATTAGAGTTAGACTAGCTTGCATCGCGATCATTTGTTTAGGGTCTTGAATGAATAAGATGAGTTTATTGTTTAGACTCAATTGCTACATGTTATTTTCTGATACATACAATTGTTAAACCTATTACCCCAGAAAGTAAAACAAATGTGTTTGAGTATCTATATATCTTGACGGGTTTAGTTCTAGCCGCAACTTCTTTAACAATAATAAAAAAAAATTGTTTGAGAAATTTTATCAAACTAGACTCGGTGTAGAGACAGAGATTTAATGGAGAAGATTTTGAAGATGGAGAAGGTGGAAAAATTTTATTTTGTCAAAAAATCCAGGCCGAGGGATAGAATTATTGGGTATTTGCCCATAGTTTCTTATCATAATTGGGTTTTCCTTCATATTTGGCTAGTTTATCTCTTGTAGGAAAAGGTTTATGACTCTATAAATAGAGGTTTAATTATTCCTTTAACTTGGTAGCGTTCACAATATAGTCCTGCGAGCTTTGAGAGTTTTGAGTGTTACACCAACACTAATTTGAAACTCTTTTTATTCCAAGTGAATTTTGCGAGGTTATTTCTCTCCATTCTTTGTAATCTTTTTTATAGTAAATTGTTCATCTCCTCTTCTAGATGTAAGTCGATCGACCAAACTATATCTCTTTCATATTCTGCCTTTATCATTAATATTAGTTGCTCATTTGGAATTCCTATTAAACTTTATTGGGAGGATATACCTATCAGGATTATGCTCCAAAAATAGTGGAATTTTAAGCAAAAAATAAAAATAAAATCGTATATTTTGGAAATCATGTTGTATGAATATCCTTTGCTAACGAATGTAACAAGCTAATGTTGCAAGGTACGTGTTGAATCGTTCAAAAGTAATGTATTTTTGAATGATCGACACAAGTGGTACAATATTTACAACAGTGTGGCTATTACACTCATAGAATAACTACACTTAGTTGTGTGCATAAGTTTCTCTCACTTATGTTGATATTTAAAGAAGCGAACAAATGAATCATTGGATTCGCGTCTTCCAAACAAATTTGGGACACGCTTAGACAACCTTTCAACAATTGAAAGTCGGAGAAAAGTGCTCCAACACAAACGAAAATTGAAAGTCGGAGAGAAGTGCTCCTAAAAGAAACAAAATATTAGAAGATTGAAAACTTGAAAAAAGATTCAATTTGCAAGTAGCATACTGCATACTTGAAACATGCAAAAAGCATTGAAGTATTGACATGTTTGCTAAGTCTGTAACTAAATAACACCAAAGGGTGTGTTCCATATCTAACTTTTCCATGTTGGATTGGTGAAAACATACAGAACACACCAAAAAATCATGAACATTTCAGCAAAACAGCAGAAATCATCTACCAACTATAACACTGATTGTGAGATTGTTTGAGGAAAACACCTGCTTATCATTGCATATTTCGGGATCTTCATATTTCCTCATTGAGGTATATGTAGGCTCCCTGGGCAAGGGCAACTGTATATTATCCGTCTCCAACATTAACACCACGGAGGATATGCTCGGTCTGTGAACTGCCAGGTCTTGCACACAAATAAGTGCTATATGTATGCATCTCAAGGCGGCTTCATCATGTTGACACTCGTCCCAAATAGAACGGTCCACCAAGTCCATCGGTGTACCTTCTTCCCACTTCTGCCATGCCTGCAAATTTTTCAATAAGAAACACGTAAAATCATTCTTGTTATACTTGTAAGTAGTAACAGTAGTATTTGTTAAAAGACATTAAGCCTTTAACTTCACAACTGACATTGAAAAGTAGTATAGAGAAAATGGATTCGGACATACATAACCAATAATGCCTGAGTGTTCATCTGAGCGAAAGCTTGTGTTCCTCTGTCCGCATATGATCTCCAGTAATAGTACACCGAAGCTATAGACATCAGATTTACAAGAGAACAAGCCTTCCATTGCATATTCAGGAGCCATATATCCGCTGATTTAAGTGAAAAAAAAAAAATCAATGTTCGTTGAGCAAGTTAATGGATCATTAGTATCTCTTAATGGTTAAAAACTTGATTAATACTCACTATGTCCCAACTACCCTATTTGTATTTGCTTCATTTTGGTTTCCACCAAATATCCTAGCCATACCAAAGTCTGAAATTTTCGGGTTCATCTCTTCATCTAGCAAAATGTTACTAGCCTTTAAATCACGATGGATTATCCTGAGTCGCGAATCTCTATGGAGATACAGTAGCCCTCGCGCAATCCCTTCAATAATGTTGAAGCGTTTCCTCCAGTTTAATTGAGCTTGCTTAACAGGATCTGTCAAAGATTTACCAACCAAAATAATTGTAAGTGATCGATATCTCTACCGATGAAACAATGTTACCATTTGTACTAACCAAATAGAAATGAATCTAAACTTTTGTTGGGCATGTACTCATAAAGCAACATCTTTTCTTCTCCTTCAATGCAGCATCCCACAAGTCTAACAAGATTTCTGTGTTGTAATTTGGCGATTAGCTTGCTCTCATTCGTGAATTCCTCCACACCTTGTCCTGACTTTCTTGAAAGCCTCTTCACTGCAATTTCTAAGCCACATTGTAGTTTTCCCTAAAGATAATATAAACATCGACGTTAGTTCAAGACAATAACGTCATCATTTAGTAGCAAAACACACATATATCAACTCAGATAGAACTCAACCTTGTAGACAGGGCCAAATCCCCCTTCTCCCAGCTTGTTTTCGTTAGAAAAGTTGTTGGTAGCTGCTGCCACACTACTGAAACTGAAGAATGTAAGTTCTGAGCCACTTCCGTGATGCCCTTCAATACTCAAGTCTCCTGCTCCCGATGTGTCCTTAGAAAACTCTCCGCTCCTAGTTGGCTCGATTGTTTCCATTTGGTTGATCCTATTGGATGCTGAAAATGGGACATTGAAGATGTAGGTACACTACATAACAGCAAATGACTTTCTATGAAACACCAGCTATTTTGAAATTTTACCTCGCATTTTGTCTTTGTACTTGCGTAGTAACCAAACTAACATACAAACAGCAAAAGCCCCGGCTACCGAAAGGGATATTACCAAAATATTGAATGTCCTGTCGCTTTCAGCTGTTTCAACAAAATTTGTAATGAGAACATCTAAAATGATCATATGAATACCAGCAGAAATGTTTAGTACACATTTTACCAAATTCAGAATTATCAAGGCGAACATAGAGAGTATTCCCTCCTTCCTTGAACTGCTGCATATCAACTAAATCTCCACTCCATATCAAGCAATTAATTCCGCTAACAAAAGCATAAGCAGTACATGAACAATTGTCAAGGCACTTGCTTCGACACTCGTGGATATTTTGTAAATATGAAGTATCAGCAAAGTCCGGCAACTTGATATTCTTAATATCATAAAATCCAGCTCTCTTTCCGCCATCACTCTTCAAGACATTGTCATTTCCCCTGCAGTCCAGTTCTTTCCTCCTAACACACCCTTCTGACCAGTTTCTCGCATTCCACTGTCCCAAATCTTTCGGTACAAATCCACGTAAACAAATGCATTTTTGCGAATTGTTGTCATCACATTTCGCGAAATTCCCACATAAGTTATACAACTCACAATCACCCGATGGATGAGACTCTATCATACTCCATTTTTTGTTATCTTTATCCCACTTTTGTTCTACCTCGTATCCGGTTGGACTAATATGGAACCTCACCAAATCAGAATGATTTTCTGCAATGTAAGTGAAGTATGGTCTATCCCCTTCACTGTTAAGCTTGAAACCATATAAATACTCAGCCTCCATACCTGGAACACCTGTGAATATACTTCCATCCCAATATCCACTTCGCCAACGTCTGTCTAGTCCATCCCAGATCACAATTTGTGGTGATCCGCAAAGACTAGCTCCTATGGAGTACCTGTTGGGTGCATAATTAAGTAAATAAATATGTGCTCTTTGACTTTTAAGCTTTCAAATAAGATGTCACAAATGCAACATTGTATTGGAGCAGACATAGTTCTTAGGTTCAAATCTCACGGCCACCCTATATCAAAGATTCAAGAAGCACGTGAGGGGTCGTATTAAAAACAAAATTAAGTAAAGGAAAATGTGTTTTCTGCTTAATCTTTTAGATAAGATGTCACAAATGCATTGCCATATCAGGGCAAGTAGAGTTCTTAGGTTAGAATCTCACGACTACCCAATATCACAGATTCGCGCAGCTCTACTTGTTTTCTATCTATAGAAAGGGACTGCTAGACACAACTATTAGCTATCCATCTAGCCCATGATAACGAAGGCTCAAAAAAAAAAAAGATCCAATGAGGTCATTAACATTGAATCATCATAAGGAAATGAAGTAGTCTGTGACAGACTAGTGACACTTCATCCTTTCCACTTTCCACGAGTCAAACACGCGAGGTTAAGCTTTTAGATGAGATATCACAAATGCAACACGATATCTGAGCAGACAGAGATCTTACATTGGAGTTTCACTACCACACATTATCAAAGATTCTGACCACCAATGAGGGAACACATTTAAAACAAAATTAAGTCAATAAAAGCGCGCTCTTCCAGCTTAACCATTTAAATGAGATATCACAAATGCAACACGATATCAGAGCAGACAGGGTACTTATATTGGATTCTCACTACCACACATTATCAAAGATTCATACAACACATGATGGCGCGTATTCAAAACAATTTAAGTTTTCAGATAAGATGGTTACGCGATACAAGATATGCATACGTACCTTCCAGGTGAAGGATCACTTTCACTAGTCCAAGACATCAAAACTCCATTCATATAAATTCTCATTCCTGGCAAAAATGTATCTGTAGGATGCTGGAAACTCTGCCACAATACCCTTTTATAGCTATTAACAATCTTAAGATTTCCACTGTTCATCAGAATTGCTGTACAATTATTTGTATCAACAAAAAGATTTGTCCTCCACATTAAATCTCCATGACCATTTTTCACCACCAAATTTCCATTTTTCTCAACAGTAAAACTCCCATTTTTATCAAAAATTGGTTTATTTCTGTTTGCAACCCAAACAAATGACTCTAATGGACCATCAACATGCCATATACCAAGAAACCTTTTATTATAAGCACCATTTGGAGTAAAAAATCCCAACATAAATCCCTTTTTTGAAGAAATTAAGGTATCACCATCTCTTAAAATTTCACCTTGTCTAATAATTCCATAGGACTTACAAGTACAGCATAGTAAGTTGATATAAAAAACAGTAAACAAAAAAATGTACCATTTGGAAATGATGATACCACTAGCCATTCAAGAATTTGACTTGCACAAAAAAAATGAGATTTGAAGCAGAAGAAGGGGAAAATAAAATTTTGTAGCAAATAAATAAGAAGAATTTGATGAATAATTTTGGTAGGTCATGTATGAATTTAATGCAAAAGCCTAGAGAAAGATTGACTTGGAAAGTTAAATAAGATTTATGTATTATAAAAATCTTGATGACCAACCTTCCTATGGTTCCACAAGTGCACTTTTGGATATTGATAAATTTAATTTTTATATATATGGAATGTATAAATAAAAATTTCCTCTTTTTTTTTTTTAGGTTGAAGATTTTACTTATTAATTTTTATTTGTATTTATTTTTTTAGGTGATCTAATAAAAATCCTTTTTCGAAATATAAAGATCGTTCAATGTTGCTCAAATATTACAGAATGTCACTAAATTATTAAAAAAAATCATTCGACTTTGTTTAAAAGTCCAGTATAATATATATGGCTTTTTTGCATAAATATAATATAAGTCATTTCTTTATTTTTTTTCATACTAGTTTAGTGTACGTGTTTTGCACGTATGTGTCATGTTAATTTAAAAATTATATATAAATAGTATTTGTCATTAAATAAATATAATATTTTTATAAATAAAATTAAATAAATACTATAAATTTGATGCATAGTTTAATCTATTATGAACAGACGAAGATGAGAAAATCAATTCAATTTCTTGTAATATAGAGATATGTTAATAGTTTATGAATACATAAAGTAATAATTTCGAGTTGAATAGTTATGAGTTAAATAATTAATTGATTAAAATTTAATTTTAAAAAAGACTCATAAATGTAAAAGGAATAGTTTAATGTTTCGACGTAATTTTAATTACTCGTATTCTTTTTAAATTTGCTATATTATACTTTTTTTAACAAAATATTTGATAAAAAAAATTGTAGTTAATTTCAAAGTTTTAAATATTAGAAAAATACTAATATTTTTTCCTTCGCAGCTTAGACAATTATTTATATAGAATAATTCTAAATCAATGGTGAATTCTAAATATAAAAAAAATTTTAATGCAAAAATAAATCTTGAAACTAAATAAATAAAAGATTAAATAATTAATTAAGAAAAATAGTGAAAAGACAATTTTATCTAAATGAGAATATTTACTGAAGGGTAAAAAATTCAAACAATATTTTTAAAAAATTTCACACTTTTAATATAATACTAACTCAGTACACGTATTTTGCACATATGCCACATCAATTGAAAAATTATTTATAAATAGTATAATCTGATAACAATGAATGACCTTTTATAAAATTATTATTATTCCTATATAGGAGTAGTATAAATGTCATTCTTATGAAAGATGAGTCATCACATCAAATAGATTTTATGTACTTTAATTAAATAGTACTATTTTGAAAACGTGCTTGTAGACAAAATAAATGACCACGTGTCAACTAGTTAATTTGTGATTAAGCTAGTTAACTCGTAATTAATCGTGGAAACGCCGTTAACTTAATTCTTAATCTTTCTTTTTTTTTTTCCTCATAATTATTCTTTCAAAGTAATCTAGTAGAACTTGTAATGATTATTTTTGTTTGTTTCTTTTTTGGCAGTCAAACACTAGAGTTCACATTGAATAATATATGACTTGCTGTTGGTATTAATTATACTTTGAAAATGACATTTTTTTCATACATTTTTATTTTAATTTTCTCGAATTTGATTGGCCGAAAATATTTATCTACACAAACTTCTATGTCAAGTTATATTTTTGTGTTTACATTCAACTTTTATACTACTCTAAGTGATCTTCGATCAGTGGCAGATCTAAAATTTTCATTAATGGGTTTAAAATTTTAAGAAGTAGATATATGAACTAATCGAAAGGGGAAAATTATTTTTATTATATAAAACAAGTATAATTTTTCATCAAAGGGGGGTCGGTGAACCTCCTGAGTACTATGTGGCTCTGCTACTGTCTTCAACATCTAAGGGGTCATTTTGGCTCGAAAATAAGTTATATTGAGATTAATTATAAAATTATTAATAATATATTGTGATTAATTAGTTATATTGTGATTATGTATATTTTATTGAATGTTGATTCGTTGTAATAAAAATGGCATGTATTGTATAATTTTTAAGAAGAAATTGTATATTTATAAAAATGTCCACCATTTTATTTATTAAAAATAAAAGTTTGAGAGACCTCGTTAATATTTTCGTAGAGTGTATCAAAATTTATACAAATTTAACAATTTGTTTTGTCTGATATTTGCCAAAATTGATATATATCAAGATATTTTTTAAATGAGTAAATATAAAATAATTGTACAAGCGTCCAAAAAGGACACGTTGTCAATTTTATTCGTATTAAATATGAACTAATAGAATATTTTATCTATTTTCAATTCATTCGTATCTGATCTGACTCGTCCATTTGTCGCTCATGATTACGACGTTGGTGAAACGTGTGTTGTGTGAATATATTAGGAGTATTATATTGGTACAGTGAAGCAACATGTTGATGTTTGTTATGTATACAAAAAATGTCAAATTGCCTTGTAAGTTAAGGCCTGATTTCTGGGGCTGATATACACGTGATACTTGGGCCGCATTGACCCGATAATTTTCGACAACATGACCCGAAGAATCAATATTTTTATTTATTTAAGGAAAAATTAAGTAGATAAGCAAACATATACTAGTCAATTAGCTAATATAGTTATAATTTGAATTAATTACGGTTCACGACAAATATCTAGTTGTAATTACAATTTGAGTTTTGTATAATTTGTGCGATTTATACAAACGTTGTACGCGATTATACAAAAGTTGTGTGTGAATCAAATTGTATAGTGAAATATGCAAACACTGTGAATTGTATAGTGTATTATACAAACGTTGTGCAGAATTGTATAGCGAAATATACAAACGCTATACAAAAATTGTGAATTGTATAACAAATTATATAAATGTATACAAATGATGCGTGAATAATGCAAACACTGCTATAACTATAGTTACGAAATGTAACTATACAAACTATAGCTTTGGAGCATAGTTATGTTTTATGTATTAACCATTTATGAAATTTACTCTTTATTTAAACCTATTTTGTTCTGTCGATTTTTCTTTTTTTGAGTCTTCTGTTATATCAATGTTTATACTCCGTTTTAGGAATAAGATAAAATAAGGGAAACTTACATAGATATACCATATTAAGAAAATATTTACCATTTATAACAATAATAATTTATTTTCACTGAAC
>JBCEWC010017862.1:0-12267 GCA_038996855.1 Solanum aculeatissimum
TACTTACCCTCCCCTTAGAAATACTTGTTATGTGCTATGTGATTCATATTCATCCCATTCCCGACAACATCCCCATAACTTGAGTCTAAAGCACTGTTTCCCCTAGAATTATGTGTTATATGTTTACTTTTCCGTGCTTCCAAATTGATGATGCGAGTAATGATGCTATGATGTCTTGATCGAGAACATTCAGGTTCTCCTTCGCCATGTCACATCTAGACCCCACTTCTAGATCATGACAAAGATGGTATCAGAGCCTTAGGTTTGTAAATGATCCTCGGAGTCCAACATGCCACATCGATTAGAGTCTTGTTCATGGGTGTGATGCGCGCCATGCCTATGAACGGGAAGCTATGATGACTTTTTAGGAAATTGTCTCATTTCATTGTTTCCTTAGATCATACCATGATTTGTTATGATAAATTCCCTAAACTCTTGGTGTTCTTGTCACTCTTTTAGAATATGCCTCCTAGAAGATATCTCTTCTTTCTTAAAGCTCTAGAATTTGAGGAACAAGCCCCTCGAGCACCGGTAGAGGGGCAAGTATCTCATGTAGATTTTAGAAATGTGGTGTCTATGTTGGCCCAAGCAGTGGCTAAACAAGCCCAGCCAGTTAATCCCGCAACTGTTGGTACTCCGGCCTCTAGGGTGAGGGATTTCACCCGGATGAACCCTTCAGAGTTCTTTGGCTTTAAAGTGGACGAGAATGTTCAAGAGTTCATTGATGAACTCACTAAACTATTGACCATAATGGGTATTAGTTTTGAGGAGAAGGCTGAGTTGGCTGCATATCAATTGAAAGATGTGGCCTAGGTATGGTATAATCAGTGGCTAGTTGAGAGAATGGTTGATGTCAAGGTTGGGTAGGAAGAGTTCAAAATGGCTTTCCATGACCGATTTTTCCCTCTTAAGCTTAGAGAAGCAAAAATGACCGAGTTCATCAATCTTCAACAGGGTGGTATGACTGTGAGGGATTATGCTCTCAAATTTACTAAGCTTTCTAAATATGCTCCCATGTTTGTATCCGACCCCAGTGCAAAACTGCACAAGTTCATCTTTGGTGTCTCTGATTTAGTTGTGAAAGAGAGTAGTACGACTATGCTTATTCGAGATATGGACATCTCAAGGCTCATGACTTATGTCGAGCAAATTGAGGGGGTAAACTTAAGAAAAGGAGAGTGAGTGAAGCTAAGAGGGCCCGACTAGAGGGTGGGTTTTCCAACTCCAAGAGTGGTAGTGGGTTTGGCTGATTTCAACAAGGGCAAGGTTCTAATGTGAGGGTTGCTAATCCAAGAGTGCCTCCTCCTAAGGCATATGTTGGAGGTGTTCCCCGATTTCCTAGTTGTGGTCAATGTGGTAGTAGTCACATGGGTAAATGTAGGAGAGTTACGGGTGCTTGCTATGGGTGTGGCAGTTTGGACCACAAGATCTCTAATTGCCCAAAGAATGTGAAGAAGGATCAAGCGGCTCCCAGTGATCAAGTACAACCGAAGGCTCCGGTTGGTAGTGCTCCTAGGAACAACAGGTTTTATGCTCTTCATGCCCGCCAAAAGGTGGAGGAAGCTCCGGACATTGTGACTGGTATGTTAAATTTTTTTGATTGTGATGCTTATGCTTTACTTGATCCAGGTGCAAATTTATCTTTTCTAACTCCTCTATTGGCTGTTAAATTTGATTTGAGTCCTGAAATTCTAAGGGAACCATATTCGGTGTATACTCCCATGGGTGAGTCTATTGTTGCTCGGAAAGTGTATCGGGGTTGTCCTATCTCTGTGTTACATAAGTTGTTCCCCGGTGACCTTGTAGAACTTGAGATGTATGATTTTGATATTATCCTTGGGAAGGATTGGTTGCATGCATCGTATGCCTCGATTGATTGTAGTACTAGGCAAGTTAAATTTCAAGTTCCTAATGAGCTCGTGTTGGAGTCGAAGGGTATTGATTCTATGGTTATGGGTCAGTTTATTTCCTACCTCAAAGCTCAGAAGATGATTTGTAAGGGGTAAATTTATCATATTGTGCGGGTTAGAGATGTGGAGGGTAAGTCACCTAAGCTTGAATCGATTTTGGTGGTTAATGAGTTTCTCGAGGACTTGCTCGGTATTCCTCCCGATAGAGAAGTAGATTTTGGCATAGATCTCTTTTTGGATACTCAACCTATTTCTATACCTCCTTATCGTATGGCCCCAAGAAGTTAAAGGAATTGAAACATCAGTTGAGAGATTTGTTAGAAAAGGGTTATATTAGGCCGAGCATTTCACCTTGGGGTGATCCCGTGTTGTTTATGAGGAAGAAGGATGAGTCTCTCTGAATGTGTATTGACTATTGACAATTGAACTAGGAGACCATTAAGAATAGGTACCCGTTGCCTAGAATTGATGATTTGTTCGACTAACTTCAAGGGGATACTCACTTCTCTAAAATAGATCTTCGTTCGGGTTATCATCAATTGAAGGTAAGGGAGTGTGACATCCCTAAGATGACCTTTCAGACTTGTTATGGTCATTTTGAATTTATGGTGATGTCGTTTGGGTTAACCAATGCTCCGGTGATGTTTATGGACCTTATGAATAAGGTGTTTAAACCGTTCCTTGATAATTTTGTGGTGGTCTTCATTGATGACATCTTGATTTATTCCCAAAGTTAGTAAGAGCATATGTGTAACTTGAGATTAGTGCTTCAAACGTTGAGGGAAAAGCAATTGTATGCCAAGTTTAGCAAGTGTAAGTTTTGGTTGGGAGAAGTTGCTTTCCTTGGTCATGTGGTGTCCGGTGATGGCATTAAGGTTGATCCTAAGAAAACTGAAGCGGTGAAGGATTGGCCTAGACCATTGACTCCTTCAGATATTCAAAGTTTCCTTGGTTTAGCCAGTTATTATAGAAGATTTGTTGAAGGGTTTTCCTCTATAGCGTCTCCGTTGACCAAGTTGACTCAGAAAAAGGTCAAGTTCGTGTGGTCAAATGAATGTGAAAAGAGTTTCCAAACCTTGAAGGATCGACTTACATTGACTCCGATATTGACCTTGCCAAATGGGTTAGATGAGTTTGTGGTATATTGTGATGTATCGCGTATTGGTTAGGGTTGTGTGCTTATGCAACATGGTAAGGTGATACCTTATGCATCTCGGCATTTGAAGGTGCATGAGTAAAATTATTCAACCCTTGATCTTGAGTTGGCGGCGGTGGTGTTTGCTTTGAAAATTTGGCGACATTATTTGTATGGACTTCATGTGGATGTTTCACAAATCACAAGAGTTTGCAATATGTGTTCACCCAAAGAGACCTTAATTTGAGGCAAAGGGGATGTTGGAACTTCTCAAGGACTATGATATGAGCGTCCTTCATCACCCCAACAAAGCTAATGTTGTGGCGGATTCCCTTAGTAGGCTCTCCATGGGGAGTGTGACTCATGTGGAAGAAAGGAAAAAGGAGATAGTGAAAGGTGTGCACTGTTTGGCTAGGTTGGGTGTAAGGTTGGCCGAATCCGATAATGGTAGATAGCTTCATAAGCAATAGCTTCAAAGATGTCACCACAAGCAATAGCTTCAAAGATGTCGCTCGTCGTCCAACGGTAGATAGAGGTCATCACCGGTCCCTACATGGTTAGAACATGTAGACAATGAGTATGGGTTAGCACAATAAAGGACTAAGTATGCGGGCATGAAAATGCATATGCACATGAACCTATAGACAATCTAGATGACAAGGGCACATACATAGAAAGAGAATATAAGGAAGAGTAGTATATCAATATGTCATGATAACCATGATGCATGAAATTCCATGATGCTTATAGTATAGAGGGGATGGAACCATAACCGACATCCAAACTCATGTGAGCTACAACATGAACTTGCCCGATGAGGCCTCTTATTGTATCAAAGAAGATTATTTGCCAAAGGTAATCTACACCACACCTTACGGGCCTCCCATTTCGGTGTGATGGCAACCTTCCTTTATGACCCGGTCATTTCGAAAGGATTTACATAACATAGCATATCATATCATATCATAACATATTATAGCATACCTTACGGGCCTCCCATTTTGGTAGCATACCTACATTGGCACATAGTTTCGGGAAAGGCGTAGGACCCTTAGGGACAACCCACTTTCTACTCCAATCCTTCTCGGTACTGAGTCATCATCTCACAAGAATACATATACATATACATGCTTTAAAATGGAAACTTGACACTAGAACATCAAACCATGCATACTTGGGTTTAAAAGCCTAATTCACTTTTATTACTCTCATGCATACTTAACAAGAGTCAAATATATTTCATACCATGCTTCATTGGGCTAAAAAGCCAAATACACTTTCATATCAAAATTTATACATAAGAGTAGCTCCATACTTGTCATATCATATTAGTGTAAACATCCATAGTTGCTTAAAGAGCCATATCATAGACATTATGTGATCACATTCTTGTCATAATCCATACTTGTTCAAAAACATAGTCATAAACATGTTTGGGACTTAGCCCATATCATAACCTTCATCAAAATCCATGATCATGCATGTAAATGCCATGAGTGACAATAAGAATAGCATGGGTACTAGAATTCATACTTTAAATTCAATTCAAGAGTATTTCATAAGAAATTCAAGTTAAATCAACATTCAAATCATCATCAAGACACTACCCATGCATAGTTCAAGAGTAAAGGGACATGCATAATTTGACCTTCATCAATTCAAATGAAACTTCATAGAATCCAACTTAAATCAACTTTAAATCATCTAATTTCTACAGCCCACAACTCAATTCAATAAAATATATCAAAATTTAAGGAACCCAACATTAAAGAAAGCTTAAATTCATAATTTTGAAGAAGAGGGTTCTTGGTTCTTCATGGATGAAAGGAAATCCATGATTCAATCCCACATACCTTGAGATTATCCAAAGAAATTAGATGATTTTGCAATAAGGATGATTTTTCACAAATTTCTTCAAGCTTTCATCAATGGAGGTCAAGAGGATTGAGAAAATTTTTGTGAGGCTTGAGGAGTGATAGAATGAATTAGAGGGGATTAGGGTTTGATTTAGGGGTGTTAGGAGACCTTAGAAAGGCTAAAAAGGGCATAGGATTAAACTAAATTACGAATTAACCATTAATGAAACGAACCGTGAGCCTGTCCGTGAGACCTCACTTGGTCTCAGCTTTGGATTGAAATCTCGGGGGACTTTCTGGACCAACTCATGAGGGGCCTCATGCACAGTGTGGCTGTACACGGACCGTGTACTTGTCTGTGGAGCATCACTTGGTCTAGAGTCCAGCCACGAGCCTTGGCCAACTCTCTCGATCACTTCACGGGACCCCCTCACGGACCATGAAGGCTCACACGGACTATGAAGTTGTCCATGGAGTTACACTTGGTCCAAGGCTTGGTCCCACCTCCAAGAAGCCCATTGGAGAAACCCACGGGGCCCACCATGGACCATGAACCACCAAACGGGACGTGGTCCCTCACTTGACTCCGTCTCGAATCCTTTTTCCAGCATGCTTCTAAGTACGGGCAGTCTAACTACAAAGGCTATAACTTTAAAATACAAACTCTGAATTGAGTTAAACCATTCGTGTTGTGAAGATAACTCAAAGAGCTTCGATTTGATAGATGCTCGCCCATACAGTTCATCTCTTACCAAAAGATATGGCTATTCAAAGTCAAGGCTATCTAAACGGCCTTACAACCTTTCACCAAAACAATTCTTTTGAATCCGGCCACTTAAATACAACTCATGACTACATAAAATCAACCATGACGAATCCAACACTAACCTTGACCAACCATTACGAAGTTCAAAAAATTTTGGGTCATTACATCATCTCCCTCTTGGGAACATTCATCCTCGAATGGGCTAAAACCACGACTTAAGAACATCAAGAAAACAAGAGACATTTTTAACCATAACTCATAATGTATCATGCATCATTTCAAAAGTTATTCAAAACTCATGTCAAAACATCATTTAAATCATTTTTTTTCTCATGTATGCATGCAATGTCATGAAACTCAAGAATTTAAAGAATTATGACCATTAGAAAGGGTAGAACCTAGTACCTTAGGCTTGAGTAGATTCGAAAAGATAAGGATATCGCTCCATCATGTCCAACTTTGCTTCCCACGTTGCACCCTCTATCTCTTGGTTCCTCCAAAGCACCTTGACCGAAGCTACCTCCTTGTTGTGAAGTCGCTTCACTTGTCTATCCAAGATTTCAACCGGCACCTCTTCATAGGTTAAGTTCTCTTCAACCGTCACACCCTTCAAAGGTGTAATTGCCTTAGGGTCACCAACAAACTTTCTCAACATAGATACATGGAACACCGGATGAATGGAGATCATGTCCAAAGTCAATTCCAACCTATAAGCCACATTACCAACCCGCTCCATAATCTCATAAGGTCCGACGTACCGGGGGCTCAACTTGCCCTTCTTACCAAAACATATGATGCCTTTCATGGGGGACACTTTCATATACACCCAATCACCAACATGAAATTTGATATCCCTCTTCCTAACATCTGAATAAGACTTTTGGCGAATTTGAGCCGTCTTCAATCACTCTCTAATTAACTTCACTATTTCAATGGCCTCAACAACCAAATCTATCAAGGCCGCCTCACCTATGTCAAACCAACCAACCAGAGATCTACATCTCCTAATATACAAAGCTTCAAATTGAGCAATACCAATGCTAGCATGGAAGCTATTGTTGTAGGCAAATTCAGTGAGAGGTAGATAATCATCCCAATTTCCTTTGAATTCTAACACACAAGCCCTCAACATGTACTCCAAGGTTTGAATTGTCCTTTCGGCTTGTCCATCGGTTTAAGGATGAAATGCGGTGCTCAACTTGACCTTATTACCAAGTCCCTTTTGAAAAGACTTCAAAAATGAGAGGTAAATTGAGTTCCACGATCCGATATAATAGACCTCGGTATACCATGCAATCTCACCAACTCCTGAATATACACCTTGGCATACTCCTTGGCACTATAGGTAGTCTTAACTGGTAAGAAGTGAGCTGACTTGGTCATCCTATCAACCACAACCCATATAGAATCAAAGTGTCTCCGAGTACGGGGTAACCTAACCAAAAAATCCATGTTCACATCTTCCCACTTCCAAGTAAGGATTTCAATATCTTGGGTCAAGCCACCGGGCCTTTGATGTTCCACTTTCACTTGTTGGCAATTAGGACATTCCGACACGAACTTGGCTATGTCCTTCTTCATTCCGTGCCACCAATACAACTCCCTTAAATCTCGGTGCATTTTGGTAGATCTCAGATGAATAGAGTATTGAGAATTATGAGCCTCTTTCATGATAATATCCTTTAAGTCATCAACATACAAAACATACAATCGGTCTTGGTACCGTAATACACCATCTCCCCCTTGGGAGAAAACCTCAATCTTTCCTTCGTAAACTAATTTCTTCAATTCCACCAAGGAGGGATCTAAGTCTTGTTTTTCCTTAACATCAACCACTATTGACGACTCGGTTCTGCCTTGAACAAAAATTCAACCATTGTCAGATTCGGCCAACCTTACACCCAACCTAGCCAAACGCTGCACATTCACTATATCATTTTTCCCCTAACCCACATGTGTCACGCTTCTCATAGAGAGCCTACTAAGGGCATACGCCACAACATTAGCTTTGACGGGGTGATAAAGGATGCTCATATCATAATCCTTGAGAAGTTCCAACCATCTCCTTTTTCTCAAATTATGGTCTCTTTGGGTAAACACATATTGAAAACTCTTGTGATCGGTGAATACATCCATATGAACCCCATACAAATAGTGTCACCAAATTTTCAAAGTAAACACCATCGCCGCCAACTCAAGATCATGAGTTGGATAATTTTGTTCATGCACTTTCAATTGTCAGGGCGTATAAGCTATCACCTTACTATGTTGTATAAGCACACAACCCAAACTAATACGCAACGCATCATATACACCACAAACCTATCTAACCCATTTGGCAAAGTCAAAATCGGAGTCGATGTAAGTCAATCCTTAAAAGTTTGAAAACTTTTCTCACATTCATTTGACCACACAAACTTGGCCTTCTTTTGAGTCAACTTGGTCAAAGGAGACGCTATAGAGGAAAACCCTTCATCAAACCTTCTATAATAACCGGCTAAGCCAAGGAAACTCTGAATATCTGAAGGAGTCAACGGTCTAGGCCAATCCTTCACCGCTTCGGTTTTTTTAGGGTCAACCTTAATGCTGCCGAATACCACATGACCAAGGAAAGAAACTTCTCCCAACCAAAACTCACACTTGCTAAACTTGGCATATAATTGCTTCTCCCTCAATATTTGAAGAACCAACCTCAAGTGATCCATATACTCCCGCTCACTTCGGGTGTAAATCAAGATATCATCAATGAAGACCACCACAAAATTATCAAGGAACGGTTTAAACACCCAATTCATAAGGTCCATAAATACTGCCAGAGCATTGGTCAACCCGAAAGACATCACCACAAATTCAAAATGACCATAACAAGTCCGAAAGGCTGTCTTAGGAATGTCACACTCCCTCACCTTCAATTGGTGATAACTCGAACGAGGATCTATTTTGAAGAAGTGAGTAGCTCCTTGAAGTTGGTCAAAATAATCATCAATTCTAGGTAACGGGTACCTATTCTTAATGGTCACCTTGTTCAATTGTCGATAATCAATACACATTCGGAGTGACCCATCTTTCTTCCTCACAAACAACATGGGAGCACCCCAAGGTGAGATACTCGCCTAATATAACCCTTTTCTAGAAAATCTTTCAACTGGTCTTTCAATTTCTTCAACTCCGCCGGGGCCATATAATAAAAAGGGATATAAATAGGTTGAGTATCCAGAAGGAGATCTATACCAAAATCCACTTCTCTATCGGGAGGAATACCGAGCAAGTCCTCGAGAAACACAATAGGAAACTCATTAACCACCGAAACCAATTCAAGCTTAGGTGACTCACCCTTCACATCTACAACCTGCACCATGTAATAAATGCACCCCTTACAAATCATCTTCTGGGCTTTGAGGTAGGAAATAAACCGACCCTTAACCACGGAGTCACTACCCTTCCACTCCAACACATGTTCATTAAGAACTTGAAATTTAACTTGCTTAGTCCTACAATCGACCGAGGCATACGGTGCATGCAACCAATCCATCCCAAGGATAACATCAAAGTCATATATCTCAAGTTCTACAAGGTTACCGGGGAACACTTTATGCAACACAGAGGCAGAACAATCATGACACATTTTCTGGGTAATAATAGACTCACCCACGGGAGTATATACCGAATAAGGTTCCCTTAGAGTTTCTGGACTAAAACCAAATTTAACAGCCAACAGAAGAGTCACAAAATATACATTTGCACCCGGATCAAGTAAGGCATAAGCATCAAATTCAAAGACTTTTAACATACTATTCACGACGTCCGGAGCTTCCTCCACCTCTTGTCGGGCATGAAGAGCATAAAATTTGTTATTCCTAGGAGCACCACCAATCGGAGCCTTCGGCGGCCCTTGACCATCTGGAGCCATTTGATCTTTCTTTGCACCTCTTGGACAGTCGAAAATCTTGTGGTCCAAACCCCCACATCCAAAGCAAGCACCCGAGGCTCTCCTACAATCGCCCACATGATGCTTCCTACATTGGCCACAAAGTGGAATTCGGGGACCACCCCCAAATTTTGCCTTAAGAGGAGGCACTCTTGGATTAGAAACCCTCACATTGGAACCTTGGCCTTGATGGAACCAGCCAAAATCGCCACCACCCCTCGAGTTGGAGAACCCACCATCGAACTGGGCGCTCTTAGCTTCATTCACCCTTCTATCCTTAAGCTTTTCACCTTCAATTTTCTCGGCATAAGTCATGAGTCTAGAGATGTACATGTCGTGGATGAGCATAGCGGTTCGGCACTCCTTCACCACCAAATCTGAAACACCCAAAATAAACTTGTGCATTCTTGCACGGGGGTCTGCTATAAGCATAGGGGCATATTTGGAAAGCTTAGTGAACTTGAGAGAGTAGTCTCTCATGATCATACCACCTTGTCGAAGATTGATGAACTCAGTCATTTTTGCTTCTCTAAGCTCAAGAGGTAAGAAATGATCAAGGAAGGCCATTTTGAATTCTTCCCAACTAACCTTGACATCAACCATTCGCTCAACCAACTATTGGTTATACCGCACTTGGGCCACATCTTTTAATTGATATGAATCGACTTTCTCTTCTGAACTCACCCTCATGATAGTCAATACCTTAGTGTGTTCATCAATAAACTCTTGCGCATCCTCATCCACTTTCGATCCAACGAACTCTGGAGAGTTCATCCGGGTGAAATCCCTTTCCTTAGAAGTCGGAGTACCAATATTCACCAGATTGGTTGGCCAGGCTTGGTTAGCCACCACCTGTGCCAACATAGAGATCACATTTTTAAATTCGGTATGGGTCACTTGTTCCTCTATCGGTTCCTGAGGGGCTTGTTCCTCGTAGTTGGGAGCGTAACGGGGGAAGGGAGCTCTTCTGGGAGGCATGTTCGGAAAGAGCAACAATAACACCAACATTCAGGGAATCTTATAAATAGCACAAGGCACGACACAAGGGACAATGAAGTGAAAAGTTCCTACAACATCATCATAGCCCCTTGCTCATATGTATGGCGTGCATCACACCCATGAACAAGACTCTACTTGACGGGGCATGTTGGACTCCGAGGACCATTTACAAACTGTGGGATTTGATACCATCTTTTTCACGACCCAGAAGTGGAGCCTAGATGTGACATTGAGAAGGAGTACCCGAAAGTCCTCGATCAAGCCATCATAGCATCATTACTCACATTAATAGTTCGTAAGCGTGGAAACATAAACACATAGCACATAGTTCTAGGGAGGATGGGGCTTTGGACTCAAGCTATAGGGATGTTACTGGGAATGGGATGGACATAGATCACATAGCATATAACAAGTATTTCTAAGGGGCGGGTAATTAGGACTCAAGCTATGGGGCACACAAGGTTATGGGACATTCCACATAAGCACATTCCCAACATTCACAAATCAAAATATAATCATAAGCATAATCGAAACATCATTCTCATAGCCAAATATCAATAGTCATAACATCTCATCAAAACATCATACAACGTGCAAGAGTTTAACATGTCCAACATAGCCTCTACATAAGATAAAGCGAGGCCTCGACATAATCTGGTCTCACCCTCAAGTCATAAAGTAAAAAAAATAAAATAATACAAGGGAGAGAAAAGTAGTTATTGCCCTTGAACGAAAGGGCTCACCACAAGTAATAGCTTCAAAGATGCCACTCATCGTCCAACGGTAGATAGAGGTTTTCACCAGTCCCAACATGGTTAGAACATGTAGACAAAGAGTATGGGTTAGCATAATAAAGCACTAAGTTTGTGGGCATGCAAATGTATACGCACATGAACCTATAGACAATCTAGATGACAAGGGCACATACATAGAAAGAGAATATAAGGAAGAGTAGTATATCAATATGCCATGATAACCATGATACATGAAATGCCATGATGCTTATAGTATAGAGGGGATGGAACCATAACCGGCATCCAAACTCATGTGAGCTACAACATGAACTTGCCTGATGTGGCCTCCCATCGGATCGGAGAAGATTACTTACCAAAAGTAATCTACACCACACCTTATGGGCCTCCCATTTCGGTGTGATGGCCACCTTTCTTACGACCCGATCATTTCGGTAAGATTTACATAACATAACATATCATATCATAACATGTCAGAGCATGCCTTACGGGCCTTCCATTATGGTAGCATACCTACGTTGGCACTTATTTTTGGGAAAGAAGTGGGACCTTTGGGGATAGCCTACTTACTACTCCAATCCTTCTCAGTACTAAGTCATCATACCATAAGAATACGCATACATATATATGCTTTAAAATGGAAACTTGAAACTTGAACATCAAACCATGCATACTTGGGCTTAAAAGCCTAATTCACTTTCATTACTCTCATGCATACTTAACAAGAGTCAAATATATTTCATAACCATGTTTCATTGGGCTAAAAAGCCAAATACACTTTCATGTCAAACTTTATGCATAAGAGTAGCTCCATACTTATCATATCATATTGGTGTAAACACCTATAGTTGCTCAAAGAGCCATATCATAGACATTATGTGATCACATTCTTGTCATAACCCATACTTGTTCAAAATCATA
>JBCEWC010017863.1:0-12265 GCA_038996855.1 Solanum aculeatissimum
GCTATGATGGCTTGATCGAGGGTCTTCGGGTCCTCTTTCGCCATGTAACATCTAGGCCCCCTATCCGGGTCGTGACAACTTGTTGACAATTAGGACACTCAAACACAAATTTAGCTATGTCTATCTTCATACCATTCCACCAATACACTTCCCTCAAATCCTGATACATCTTGGTGGATCTTGAGTGAATAGAGTACCAAGAGTTTTGGGCAACTCATGGTCACCTCCCTAAGGCCATCAACACTCGAAATACATAATCGATCTTGGTACTGAAGTACACCATCTCTCTTGGGAGAAAATCTCTATCTTATTTTCGGCAACCAACCTCTTCAACTCAACCAATGATGGGACCAAGTCTTGTTTTGTCTTGGCATCAACAACCATAGAAGATTTAGCCCCAATTCTGAACATGTGTGCCACCATTATTAGATTCACTCAACCCAACCCTCAATCTTGCCAAATGGTACACATCTGATGTGAGGCCAAAAATAAATATTTAATCATTATTTACCTAATATTTGATCTTTTATTTGTCCTTTTTAAGCATAAATTCTATGAATTGTGCTAAATGATGTATTTTATTTGTAGAATTAAATTGACACAAAGATGAAGAAATTTAGAGCTAAAATGAATTAAAAATGGAAGTTTACAGAAGAAAACTTAAGCAGACAGTTTAATGGATTAAATTGAATATAATAATATATTTTTTATATATACACGTTTGGTGTTGAAATTGCAAATTGCAATTTCAATTGCAATTGCTCTTCTGCCATGTGGCAATCATGGACAAAGAAAGCAGCGCAGCTCTCTACACACAACAACACGCAAAAAGCAGTCAAATTTTCTTCTAGTTTTTAGTTTTCCAATTTGTTTTGGACTCAATTATTTTAGTTGGGGGTTTTCTTACACCTATAAATATTTCATAAAATTAGATTTTACACAACTTTGGACCTAGAGAGAGAAGAGTTATTGTGGAGAGTGGAGAATTTTGGTTTATTATTTATTTGTATTCTTCACTTTTGGAAGATTATTTAACTATTGTTCTTGAATTTTTATGATTATCACAAGTAAGTTAACTTTTATAAATTTTAATTATATTTTTTCAATAATAATGAGTAGCTAAATTTTATAACTAGGGTTGTGGGAACCATGAAGAATTAACAAAGTAAAATCTGGATAATTCGTAAATCTTGGAAGGTGTGTATGAATGTATTAGTTATTTCTCTTCACTTTAACTATTTTTTAACGAAAGGCCAACATTAGAACCCGCCTAGTGTTACTTGTCAGATCAAGGAGGTAATGAATAGGAAAAGAGAGTAATTAATAGGATTCGATTGAATTGTTCTCAACTAAACAACCAAACTGGATCAAGGGGAGGTTGTACTAGGATAATAGGTAATTCTTAGTAAAGTCACACTGCGGAGATGGATCAAATCCCGTAGTGAAATTTACCTCTACGTTGGATCAAAGATTTAGGTAAACTTAACTTATCATCCTACATCTACACACTGAAAAAGATTACAATTATCTAATAATATTGAGTTAGGGAATCATGAGGAACACAATACCCTAGTTACTTCTTCTACTGATTTCACAACTCCTGCACTTGATTGATTACTCTAGTCTAGGTTTACTTATTGTAAATTAAAACCCCTCCCCCCCCCCAATTTTTATAACGACTATCAAGTTAAAATCTTTACTATTGAAAATATTTTTTTCATATTCCCTGTAGGATCGACCCCGACTCACAAGTTGGGTAAATATATTGCAAACGACAATTTTATATTTCTTTTTAGAAGTATATTTTGGACGTTATCAAAAAATAGCATTGTTGTTGGGGATCGAACCGGGGTCACCCCGTGATAGGCGAGAATACTCACCACTATACTACAACAACACAAAAAAAATTTAAAAATAAAAAAATCCAAAAAATACAAAAAGATTTTTCCTTTTTGTTAGAAGAAAATAGTTTTTTTTGCTTAGATTTTTAGTTTTTATTAAAGCATACTTTATCCACCCCTTGGTTTTTCTTTCAGTTCTTTTACGGGTGGGCCATTGAACCGAATTTGTTTTTAAAGTAGGTTTTATTTTTAGTATTTTATTTTATTTTTGAAGAGAAAAGAAAAGACCTTTTTAACTTGATTGATACAAACAATTTAGGCATGATTTTGATTAGTATTTTTCTGTAAGTGATGTAGTATAAAATAAAAATATACTTTTTGATACCCAAACTCATAGTTGTGACTTGTATATAACTTATACTTATTTTATATGTTTGTTATGACCCTGTGTATCTTAAAAGTAGAATTAATCCATCTTGATTGAGACTTGTGTCATGTGGGGTGAGGTTATTTGCATATGTTTCATGTTTTGCATCTTAGTATATATAGAACTTGTCTGGCATGTTATTGAAGTGAAATAAAAAGTTATTGCTTGTTTAGAAAATGATAATAGGTTTTCTTTGATTTGCCTTTTAAAATTTAGCCTTTTCAAATCTTATATCACTAGTAACCCTTTTTGAGCCTAAAATAAACCCTTTTATTGTATTATCCAAGCTCATCTTCCCATAGTTTTTGTAATCCTCACTTTGGCCCTTGGTCCCTCCTTCGACATTGTGCACCTCGACATGGGCATAACACCTAATTTGAGGGTGGATACTATAAGTGGCCCTAGTTCATCTTAGGACATTGTGCACCTCAACTCAAGCAAAATGTTAAATTGGGAGTGGCTATTGTAAATAAAAGAAAAAATAATGGGATATGAAAAAAATGTTGATTGGAGTATTCTTGATATGATAAGAGTTACTTGTGAAAATAATTGAAGAGAGGGCAAAAAACAAAGAAAAAAAAGGGTGATGAAGTCCAAAAAAAATAAAAGGGGTGTGCAAAGTGTCTAAGGAAGTTTAAGTCACTATTATATAAGTTCTTATCCATCTCCTAACCAATATTACGACCCATTAAAGTTCTATTTAATTCTATTCATGCATGCTTAATTAGTGGAGATGTACATAATGGGCAAGCATGTGGTTCTTTGTGCATACATGTGAATTCATTTGTGAGTGTGAGGATTGTTCTTTGATGCTAAGTCCTTAATCTATATTCAATTCTTTAAATTGAGTGTATGAACTATTTCTTCTTGTGAGGCACTTGTTTCATAATAGATAGGTTATATTATTAACTTTCTTTGATGGAGTAGGTGAGCAAAATTTAATTTGATGAGTTAAAGTCCATCTTTGAGACTAGAATGTTAGAAGTTTATTTTTGTTGAATATCTTGTATAATGATCGGAAGGTATACTTAATGTTGTGAATTGTTTCATGGCTTAAATGATTTGTATCAACCAAAGTGACAGCATTCCTAGGTTGTTATTTCGAAAGTAGCTTTAATGTTGGCTCAAGGACGAGCAAAAGTTTAAGTGTGAGGTGTTGATGTGAGGTCAAAAATAAATATATTTAATCATTATTTACCTCATATTTGATCTTTAATTTGTCCTTTTTGAGCATAAATTTTATGGATTGTGCTAAATGGTGTATTTTATTTGTAGGATTAAATTGACATAAAGATGAAGAAATTTGGAGCTAAAATGAATTTAAAATGGAAATTTATAGGAAAAAAACTCAAGCAGGCAGCTTAATAGATTAAATTGAATATAATAATATTTTATATATATATATATACATGTTTGGTGTTCAAATTGCAAATTGCAATTGCTCTTCGGCCACGTGGCATTCATGGACGAAGAAAGCGATGCAGCGCTGTATGCACAACAACACGCAAGAACCAGTCCAATTTCCTTCTAGTTTTTGGTTTCCCAATTTGTTTTGGACTCAATTATTTTAGTTGGGATTTCTTCTTACACCTATAAATATTGCAGAAAATTAGGTTTTACACAACTTTGCACCTAGAGAGAGAAGAGCTGCCGCGGAGAGTAGAGAATTTTGGTTTATTTTTTCATCTCCTCTTATTATTTATTTGTATTCTTGACTTTTGGAAGATCATTTAGATATTTTTCTTGAATCTTTATGATTAACAAAAGTAAGTTTATTTTTATAAATTTTAATTGTATTTTTTCAATAATAATGAGTAGTTAAATTTTATAACTAGGGTTGTGGAAACTATAAAGAATTAGCAAAGTAAAATTTGGATAACGAATAATTCTTGGAAGGTGTGTACGAATGTATTAGTTATTTTTCTTTACTTTAACTATTTTTTAATGAAAGGCCAATGTTAGAACCCGCCTAGTATTACTTGTCGGATCAATGAGGTAATGAATAGGAAAAGAGAGTAATTAATGAGATTTGATTGGGTTGTTTTCATCTAATCAACCAAACTGGATCAAGGGGAGGTTGTACTGGGAGGATAAGTAAGGCTTAGTAAAGTCACACTATCAAATACCATCATGAAATTTACCTCTACGCTGGATCAAAGGTTTAGGTAAACTTAGTTTTCCGTCCTACATCTACACACTGAAAAAGATTATAATTATCTGGTAATACTGAGTTAGGGAATCATGGGAAACACAATACCCTAGTTACTTCTTCCACTGATTCGACAACACTTGCACTTGACTGATTACTCTAGTCTAGGTTTACTTATTGCAAATTAAAACCCCTTAATTTTTATAACGACTATCGAATTAAAATATTTACTATTGACAATATTTTTCCATATTCCCCGTGGGATCGACCCCGACTTACAAGTTGGGAAAATATATTGCAAACGACCATTTTATATTTCTTTTGAGAAGTATATTTTGGACGTTACCAACATCCTTTACCAACTTCCTTTTGACCTCATCTATAAGATTAGCTACAACATCTTCCTTGCCTGGATCGCATAACAGGTCCAAAGTAACTCTCCCTGTTTGGTAGGGAGGAATGGAGATAGGAAACCTTAAGACACATTCCATGGCATGATATGAATCATGAAAAAGTGAAACATTTCCTAAAACACCTTGTAGCCTCCTACCCATAGATATGGCGCGCTTCACACCAATGAATAAGACTCTACTTGATATGGCATGTTGGACTTTGATTACCATTTATAAACCTAGTGCTCTAATACCATCTTTATCACGACCTGAGCCTAGGGCCTAGGAGTGACATGGAGAAAGGGAACCCGAGAGTCCCTAAACAAGCAGAATCAAACAAACCAATCAGAGATATAATACCATTAAATTTATTGTAAGTAGAAAAATTAAGGCTTAACTCTAGGCTTAAAAATTTTGGAATTGACTATAGAATTGGCTAAGGGTCTATAGGCTAGACAAATAGTAATATAGGTATTGTTAGTTTTGAAATCTCACTATGATTATTTATTTGACTAGATTGTGGTATTTCAAATTCTATTCAAAAGAGGAAGACTCAAGAGTTTGATTGGTCGTGACTTTGGCTAAGGTAAGTGAATTTCAACCTTTATTAAGCAGATAGAATCTCATGCTTCCTTGTGTAAGATGTTGAGAATAATTTTGAAAGGTTTATTGAGTTAATGTTAATGTTGTATCAAGACTACGTTGTTGTGCATTGTGCATTGTATTAAAATAGGTCATCTCTTTATTAGTGTGTAAACATGCCTATTTGCATTGATTTTGTGATAAGTGTTATGTGAACTGAGAAAGAATAAGAATTAAAGAGGTTGTACCATTTTGAGAGACGTGTTGCATGCCACGATGGATACTATAATTTGAGGGTCGTTTCACACGCCATGATGGATATTATGATTTGAGGGTCATGTCACACGATAGATGCATCGACTAAAAGTCCTACATGGTTCCCGAAATGAGAGACAACGGGTGTGTATCACTAGGTTAGACATGCATTATTATACCTAACATTATTGTATTGCATTGTATTGCACATCTTTATCATTTATGAACTTGTGAGTGCCTTATTTTAGGAATTATGATGGATGCACACGATCCCTTATGTTGTTGATCTATAATTGTTGGTGTGATATTATTGAGCTATATGATATGTTAATTGTGAACTATTAGGTTGGGCAAGTTTTTATGCAAGTTGTAGTTTTGGAGGTTCGGTTGGAGTGTTAGGAATACCCGTATTCTATATTACTTGATTTTATTTTAAGTAGTACATTTGTTGGGTACCATGTATAGGTTACGAGCTCGGACCTTCGGGTACCCTCTATTTTTTCTTATCTGAGGCTTCCCGTGGAGATTGTGTGAGGTAGTTGTATGCCATCCCAGCGGACATCTCACTCCTATTTATGATTTTGTTCTACTAAAGAGATAATATCATTTGAAACTTGTGTTTTCTTTTGAATCTATTGTATTATATTAAGAGGCTTGTTCACGTGACAATCAGGTTTTGGGGATTTTAAATAAGTTAACTTTGTTATGTGCATCATTGACTATTATTAATCTTTTAACCTTGTTTTAATTTCTTATTTTATCGTTATAAATGGGTTTAGGCTGACTTGTCTTGGTTGGATAAGACGAGTGTCATCACGTCCATTTTTTAGTCATGAAAAATAGGCAATCCTTTATTAAAAAATTAATTAATTATTAATTGATACTACCTAGGTACACTCTGAATGAATCATGAAAAAAAAGAAGTCAGGCACTATATAAGGCTATCAATTATCATTTCATACTGCGACATTATATGTATACTCTGATGGTATCAAAAAGAAAAAAAATATTGCATTCTTCCTATTTGTAATCATTGGAGTACACATATACTATGGTGGTATCCAGGAGCAATATAATAGGCAATCCTTTATTGCAAAACTAATTAATTATTAATTGATACCACCTATATATATATACACTCTAATCGTATCATAAGGAAAAAATAAGTCAAGCACTACAAAATGCTACAAATTATTATGTGATACTGTAATAGTAAATGTATACTCTAATGGTATCAAAAAGAAAAAACCACTGCATTAATCCTCTTTGATATCATAAATGTGTGTGTGTGTGTGTGTATATATATATATTGTTATGGCATTTAAGAACAATAGGCAATTCCTTATTGCAAAACTAATTAATTATTAATTGATACCATCTGGTTATATATACACTCTAATGGTATCATGAAAAAAGAAGAAGTCAAGCACTACAAAAGGTTATCAATTATTCTTTGATACTTTCATAGTACATGTATACGATGATTATATCAAAAAGAAAAAATCACTGCACTGTTCCTCCTTAGTATCATAAGAGTTATATATACTGTGATCACATCCAGGAGCAATAGGAAATCCTTTATTGCAAAACTAGTCAATTATTAATTTATACCACCTGGTATATACACACTTTGATGGTATCATTAAGAAAAAAGAAGTCAAACACTACAAAAGGCTATCAATTATTATTTGATACTTTCACATATATGTATACTCTGATGATATCAAAAAGGAAAAACTACTGCATTGTTCCACTTTGATATCATAAGAGTATACATATATTGTGATGGCATCCAGGAGTAATAGACAATATTTTATTCCAAAATTAATTAAATATTAATTGATACCACTTGGGCATCAATTATAAAGAAAAAACAAGTCAAGCACTATAAAAGTCTATCAATTATTTTTTGATACTATGACAGTATATGTACTCTTTGATGGTATCATAAAGGAAAAACCATTGTACTGTTCCTCTTTGATATACATAAGAGTATGCATATAATGTGATGACATCCGGGAGTAATAGGCAATTCTTTATTACAAAACTAATTAATTGTTAATTGATACCATTTGGGTATACATACACTCTGATGGTATGAAGGAGAAACAATAAGCCAATCACTATAAAAGACCTATAATTATTAGTTGATACTTTCACAGTACATGTATACTCTGATGGTATCAAAACAAATCTTGCATTGTTCCATTGTGATATCGTAAGAGTATACATATAATGTGATGGCATCCAGGAGTAATAAGCAGTCCTTTATTACAAAACTAATTAATTATCAATTGATACCACTTGGATGTATATACACACTGTGGTATTATAAAGATAAAACAAGTCAAGCACTACAAAAGGCTATTAATTATTATTTGATACTTTCACAATATATGTATACTCTGATGGTATAAAAAAATCACTGCATTGTTCTAATTTGATATCATAATAGTATATATATATTGTGATGACATCCTGGAGTAATAGACAATCATTTATTACAAAACTAATTAATTATTAATTGATACCATTTGGGTATATATACACTCTGATGGTATTACATTAACATACCCAGCAAAATATCACAAATGGAATCTGGAGAGGATAAAAAGTACACAGACCTTACCACTACCTCATAGAGATAGAGAGGTTGTTTTCAAAAGACCCTCAACTCAAATATATCAGTCCCAAAAGCAAAATAAAAAACTAAATACAAAAATGACTATAGTGGAAGGTAATTGGAAACCCATAAATACAATACAATAAAGAAAAAAATAAGTCAATCACTATAAAAGGTTATAAATTATTATTTGATACTATGACAATTTATGTATTCTCTGATGGTATCAAAAAGTAAAAATCACTACATTGTTCCTCCTTGATATGCATAAGAGTATACATACATTGGGATGACATCCAGAAGCAGTAGGCAAACTTTTATTGCAAATCTAATTACTTATTAACTGATACCATCTGGGTATATACATACTCTGATGGTATCGTGAAAAAAAAATCAAGCACTACAAAAGACTATCGATTATTATTTGATACTTTCACAATATATGTATATTCTAATAGTATAAAAAATATCACTGCATTGTTGCTCCTTGATATCATAAGAGTATACATATACAGTGATAGCATCCAAGAACAATAGGTAATCCTTTATTGCAAAACTAATTAATTATTAATTGATATCATCTAGTTATATATACACTGTGATGGTATCATGAAAAAAAGAAGCCAAATACTACAAAAGGTTATCAATTATTATTTGATACTGTCACAATATATGTATACTCTGATGGTATATAAAAAAACTACTTTGTTCTTCCTTGATATCAGAAGAGTATACATATACTACGATCACATCCAGGAGCAATAGGAAATCCTTTATTATAAAACTGATCAATTATTAATTGATACCATCAAGGTATATATACACTCTGAGGTATCAAGGAGAAAAAACAACTCAAGCACTACAAAGGATTATCAATCATTATTAAGCAATTTCACAGTATATGCATATTGTGATGGTATCAAAAAGGAAAAATCATTGTGTGGTTGCTCCTTGATATTATAAGAGTATACATATATTGTGATGGTATCTATGATCAATAGGTATTCTTTTAGAAAAATTTATCAAAGTACACAACTTAATTTACATTATTCTCAAATATTCCCTATCAATTTTAAAAATCTCCAAAATCACTTTTTACCTATTTTTTCCTATACACGTCTGATACACTCCATTCACAATCCTGTCTCTTTTGTAACAAACCCCATCTTTGCTCCTAAAATCAAGCTCAACTTGATTCAGTTACTTCCAACTTCTCTCTAATTTCGACCGACATTTTCTCCCTATGTTATATAATTTCAAATTTCAAAAAGACGGTAGGTTAACTTCGTCTTCTCCATTCCAATTTCATATGGATTCTTTAGAAAATCACTAGAAATTTCTTTTTATTTAAGTTTCATATATTGATACATATGGATCCTCCATCCTTTAATATTGGACTCACTTAATTAAAGCAAGAAAAAGTTATTCGAGATGGTGTATATAACTCTGACAATGATTATTTTTGTGAAAATAGTAATTTATGTGTTGAATATGATGATTCATTCAACTATGGTGTTTCATATAATGGATTCTAATTCGTCGTTTAGCTTAGTTTTTTCACAAATAGTTATGGAACAGGTGAACATGGTGATTCATTGAATATTGTGATTCATGTATTGAATATAGTGATTCATGTATTGAATATAGTGATTCATTCAACTATGGTGATTCATGCGCTGAATATGGTGATTCGTTGAATAGTTGAATATGGTGATTCATGTGTTGAATAAGGTGATTCATGTGTTGAATATAGTGATTCATGTGTTGAATATGGTAATTCATATGTCGAATATGGTGATTCATTCAACTATGGTGATTCATATGATGAATATGGTGATTCGTTGGTGATTCATGCATTAAATATGGTGATTCGTTGAATAGTTGAATATGGTGATTCATGTGTTGAATATGGTGATTCATGTGTTGAATATAGTGATTTATGTGTTGAATGTGGTGATTCATGTGTTGAATACGGTGATTCATTCAACTATGATGATTCATGTGTTGAATGTGATAATTTATTGAATAGTTGAATATGGTGATTCATGTGTTGAATATGGTGATTCATTCAACTATTCTATAACTAGTCGATTTTGGAATTGTTCAATATGGTGATTCATTACAGTGTATTGCACTGTTGTAGAATCATCCAAACCAGATCTGGGATGGATAAATCGAGATATTCATGATACATATTCTCATAAATTTCTAAAATTTGAATCAATATTGATTCATCTACTAGATGATAGGCTTAAAGAATTTTAAAATTTGAATCTGTTATAATTTGAAAGGGCTTAATTAGCCTAGTAAAATAAGGTAACCCATTAATTATGGGATTCTAAATAAATTTTCCATAATATTTTTCTTATTTGACGCAACAAAATTAAAGTCATCAATGTGTTCACCAAATTAATATATGTATCCATGTTTCTTTTAAAAAAAAGAATTTTTGTAAATATGAAAAAAGTCTGGATAAATTGAAATTTTCTCTTAACACTATGAGATTTATGTAAGTTTATAATCTTTTATTACAAAACTAATTAATTATTAATTGATACCATCTAGGTATATATATACTCTGATGGTATCAAGAAAAAATAAGAAGTCAAGCACTACACAATATTGTCAATTATTATTTGATATTTTCACAATATATGTATACTCTAATGATATCAAAAAGAAAAAATAACTGCATTATTATTCCTTAATATCATAAGAGTATACATGTGTTGTGATGGAGTCTAGGAGAAATAGACAATCCGTTATTGTAAAACTTATTAAATATTAATTGATACAACCTGGGAATATACACACTCTAATCATATCAAGGAGAAAAATCAAGTCAAACACTACAAAAGGCTATCAATTATTATTTGATACTTTCACTGTATATGTTTACTCTGATGGTATCAAAAAGGAAAAAATCACTACATTGTTCCTCTTTGATATCATAAGAATATACATATAATATGATGACATCTGGGAGCAATAGACAATCTTTTATTGCAAAATTAATTAATTATTAATTAATATTATCTGGGTATATATTCACTATGATGGTCTCATGAAAAAAACAAGTAAATCACTACAAAAGACTATCAATTATTATCTGATACTTTCACAGTATATGTACACTCTGATGGTATCAAAAAGAAAAAAGTATTGCATTGTTCCTCCTTGATATCATAAGAGTATACATATACTATCATGGCATCTAAGAGGAATAGGTAATTCATTATTGCAAAACTAGTTAATTATTAACTGATACTACCTATGCACACACACACTCTGATGGTATCATGAAGAAAAAAAAGAAATCAAGCAGTAAGAAAAGCTATCAATTATTATTTGATACTAACACAATATATGTATACTCTGATGGTATCAAAAAGAAAAAAATCACTACATTATTCCTCCTTGATATCATAAACGTATACATATACTGTGATGGCATCCAGGAGGCTATCAATTATTATTTGATATTTTCACAGTATAAGTTATATATATTCTATGATAAAAATGCTCAATTATACCTTCATACTATATATTTATACACTCTTCTACTAGCAAAACATACAAACTAGTGATTTAATAAAAAAGTATGAATTTTTATACTAACACACATAAATATCAAACCTAAAAAAAATATCCAAGATAACCACAACACATATATCATTAGAAATACATATACCACTAATACTTCATTATTTCGATACTCAAAAGAAAAATTCCAAAATTCACATCAATGTAGACATTTATATATAAATAACTACATATTCAAAATAAAATGCAATAAAAAAAATACTATTAAATCTTTTGATTTGTTCCACAATTTTGCTTCGCCCACCGTCCAGGATTTTTAGAATTACTACATTCGCTATTTAACTGCTTCTACCGACTATAATGCCACAATAATATACTTGTCACGACCCGGATAGGGGGCCTAGATGTGACATGGCGAAAGAGGACCCGAAGACCCTCGATCAAGCCATCATA
>JBCEWC010017864.1:0-12265 GCA_038996855.1 Solanum aculeatissimum
AATTCTCTCTATCTGTTATAGAACTTTCTGGATCAATGAATTGAATAGCAGGATATCTCCATTGATGATATCCAACAACATTGCCTTTGCTTGATCATAAAAATTTACTCGAGCTTGTATGAATCAACTGACCATCTGTGGGAATGGCAAATGAGAATCCTTTCACACTCATTCAAGGCCCTATGATCCCCAATCATGGCAAGTTCACTTGTTTGAGTAACAAATCCCTGCCAAACAGGCTCTGCACACATCAAATTTAGTTCTTCTTCATCCATCAACTATCTGTCGTATTGGGAAACCATGTTCATTCTCCAATACATTTCATTTCATAAAGAACTGCAGGATCATCTGAAGGGCCAAATGCATCAACATTCTTTGATTGGAAATATCTCTCACCTGATAAGTAAGAATCTTCCTCTGCGAAAGATTGCTCATCATCTTCTTTGTTTTCCCCTCTTTGAAGATCTGGAATACTCCCATGTCCTATTCCCTTTTCATTTATCACTAGGGTAATCAATTTCATGAGCTAAAAACCAGTATTCATCTTCAATAGGTTATCTCATATATCCATCATTGCCATCATCATCATATTCATCAGAATCCCAATATTCATTGTGGAAGTCGACACATCCACTCAATCCATCACCAATAGTTACAAAACTAGAAACAAGCTCAAAAGTATCCTCAACATTGCCTTGACTCACAGATAACCAACTGCCTCTGCCAATCCTTTTTCCATCTGATGATCAGTTTATACAATGATGATTATTTCACAAGACATCGATCAAACTGACATAGATAAGTTCAGAAACATAACACAAGGATAAGTAGACGACATCATCAGGTCAAAAATTTTTAGAGAATTACCGCAGAATCTAAAATTGAGGAAGAGCAGAATCTAAAATTGATAGTTGTGTGTACAAAGTAGAAAGATGACATCTGTTACCACTTTTACAAATAATATTTACCAAAATATGAAAACATAGGAGATGCACATCCTGTTTGTAGCATTTCATCTATGATTTCTTATATGTGATCTATTTGAATGAGTTTGTCCATTAAGAGAATTCTAAATTTTGTATATAATGACCTGCATTGGAGATTTACTTTGTTCCTTTTCCACTTAACTCAAAAAATGGTCTTGGCCATGTAAAACTTTATTGCACTCCCTGCATTGCATGATAATGCATAATTTGATGTCTTGGGGATCTTAAATTAGTGCAGGATTGATTCGCTTTCAGTTTTACCCACTTCCTTTGATAGGCAAGATGCATTAAGATTCTGTTGCTATGTTCATCAATTCAAGCAACAGAAAAAGTGATGCTTCCTTGTCCCTCTTGTATGCATGCTTCTTAGGTTTATCCTTTTTGTACTTCCGTGTGCTAAAATCATCCCAATAAATCAATAATAAGTAGCAAGTTTTATAATTTTTTCTTAATCATAATTTGTAAAAAAATTATTTGAAATAAAAATTTGTCATTCTAAAACGTAGATGAATATTCAATTCATCAAAATGACTGTTAAACTTTGCACGTTGTAAATCAATAATAACACTAAAAAACTTCTACACATAAATGATGAGAATATGTAATATTTTAGATTTTATGATTTGATTTTTTCAAGAGCAAAATTCTTATCCATTTTGGAGAACATAATGCCATGCTGGATGGAAAATTAATAGACATCGTTTTTCAAGGAATCCCATTTATAATGTCGCATAGATTGTAATTGTCTTCGTGAAACCAACAAGGCTCATCTTACAATATCTTGATGTTTTATTTGTGCAACCATATTGTAACACCCCAATAGTTCTAAGTTTAGATCAGATCATAAGAAGCTATAGCTTTTACAGGCAGCATTTATGATCCATAAAAAGAGCCACAGACCGTAGATGTAATTTGTAGATCAGATTCAAAAATTTAAAATTTAGTTTGACTTTTTACGGGTTTAGTATATGTATCATAAATATGTTTATAGGTCATAAATAAGGCTTGGAGATCAAAGTTTTCAAATTTGATTTTTAGCCTAACCTTTACCAACTAAATCTACGGTCAGCAGATGAAATCGCAGATTGTAAATTGATCTCGTGGATTGTACTTTAGAAACTCAATATTTAGCCTAATTTCTAAGGAGAGAATCTAAGATCCATAGATCAATCAACAGGACATAGATGGCCTTGTAGAACCTATTGATGATGGTTTTCTTTCAAGATTTAGTTAACCTTTTCCCACTCTTTTAGTCCCTATACCATATTGTTTTAGCCTATTATAAGTAGGATTACGAGGAATTTAGTCCACCTAAACCCCCTTCATGCCTAACACCTAAAAACTAAAATAAGTACATTTTAAGTTGTCCCAAAGAAGAAACTGGGGTTCTTCACCTTCAAGCCTTCAATTCAAGGATTCAAGTTAGTGTTTCCATTTTAGGTAAGTGAAATTTTATTAATAGATATCCTTTCACCCAATGAGTCCCAAAGTAAATGTAATGATCCTCTGGGTCATTTTTCTTATACTACGTCATTTCTACCATTTAGAGCACGTATTCTTGTAATGACTCCAAATCATTTATGACCTACTAGCACTAGTAACTCGATCGCCTAGTCGTTCGTTTGGATGTTGTGCAATTTTACATGTTTTGGAGGTCTTTTTTAACTTAAAAAGTTGGTTTTGTAGTAAAATGTTGGTAAATAGCCTCAAAATAGAATTCTGACAGTTTCATCAGCACTGAAATAGTCAAATTAGGCTAGAAGCATGGTTTTGTCGAGTACCGAGACTTCAATGTGAGTTTGTATTGAATTTTACATTTTAGCCTTTAAAACTAGACAACAGTTGATTTTGGTCAACTTGGAAAATGTGCCCAAATAAAAATTGGCTCCAAAAATTGAGTTTGGTCTAGAATGATCTTTCGTTCGATTCTCAAGGCTTCCAGACTCATGCTGAGCCTTTTGGTGGAACTTGGCTGAAAATGGCCATGAGAGTAGGATCCACATTCAGTCTTAACGACCTCGCATGAAAATTTTAACTCCATAATTGAGTCCAAAATATTGAGTTTGGTAGGATAACATAATCCATTTTTATGCACGGGGTTCCAGATGAATTTTGAGTACCTCGTTGAAAAATTTGAAGTTGGAGAAAATCAACTCCTCAGCTGATAGATGGTGCTATCACTTTAGCAACCCTGGTTCACTAAAGCGACCATCACTATAGCAACCAGGCTATCACTAAAGCGATAGTTTCCCAAGAGGGGGGGGGGGTATCGCTATAGCGACCCCAGGGTTTGCGTTAGCAAGGTTGCTTTTGCGACCTGGGGCTCGCTTTAGCGAAGCCTGCCCTTGGTGAGAGAATTGCTTAACCGACCATCGGGGCCGCTTTTGCGATGTCTAAAGGGGTTTAAGTTCATGCGATTACCACTTAGAATAAAATTTTAAAAGGAAAAAACTTCTTCATGTCTAGATCAAATTAGGCGATTCTAAGGTCTATCTTGTGTGATATTTTGTAATGATGCAGTGGTGAACTCAGAATCTTGGTTAGTATTTCAAGTTGAGGTAAAATCTTGATTTTAGTTGTTGCATTTGAGTAATTTTGGAATGGCTTTTGGGTAATTTTTGAGGTATGGTAACCTGAGCATTTGAGCTCCATTTGTAGTGGTTTTTTATTTAAATTGTGGGGTTTTCCACATGGAATGTCATGGTGTGCTTTGTTTCAGATGTGGGGGGGGGGGGGGTTCATTTGTGGTAAATTTCTAAAATTTGATGTTGCTTTAGATAGTTTTCTTAGCTAAACATTGAGTCATTCTTAATTGATGTTTGTATGGTATTTTTGGCCTCCGTTTGTGTCCTATTTTGGAACAGAATCCCTGAGAGTATATTAGAACCTACATTTAGTGTCAATACCAAAATTTCTGATGTAAGTCCCACATTTTCCTATTTTAGGTCCCAAAATTAATCTATCTTTGTTGCTTGCAAATTTAGTGTCTGAATGATTGTGTATAAGTTTTTGATAGTATAGCAACATTCAAAGGCCATTCAAAAAGGTAAAGCTCTGGCAGAGTGAGTTGAAGCCTATGTGATCGGTCTACATGTAAACTACAACGTTTCTTTCCTTAAATTGAGCTAGACTATGTGAACACATGTTGGAATATTAGGGTTGGGTAGGTTATTTTGTATGTCTTAGGGTAGAATCATATTTTAGGTCCCTTCAGGTATTTTGGGGTATTTGCAAGCATGTGGTCCTGTTGTTACTTGGTAGTTTTGTTATTAATATTGGTTTCTTATTAATGGTACTACGAAGCATGTTGGCTTTAGTGTATGGTGATGAACACTTGCTTTAGATTCCTCAACATCTCTCCAATTGGCTTAGATCCTATTAGAATGACTAGCAAATCAATGTCTGTAGTTGGGCCTTAGCTAGGCAACAACTATGATCTCATGAATACCATTGCCTATGATTTCTCAAGTTTTCATGACTTTCGAGGTACGTTCGTGATCCTAGACGTTGTGATTGAGTTGTTTAGGTTCCAGTTGAATCCCAAGTAGAGATGTTAAGTGGATTCTTTATGGATAGAGAACTTCAGACTTTATATATACTTGTGGACTTGATTCTTTATGGAAGGAAAGTCTTAGTGAGTATTAGGCCCTTATTGAGAAAAGATTTGGATCGGCACCTTGATTGACTATTGGCATAGAGCATTGGGGTACATGCCTTGCCCTTACAAATTCATTACTTATACAAAGTATTGGGGTACATGCCCTGCCTCTATAGATCTATGACTATTGAGAGCATTAGGGTACAAGGCCTATCTTTATTGATTTGGAAATTTATGGTGAGTATTGGAATTATAGGCTTGCCTCTACCATATTGAGAAATCAGATAAGTATCTAGGGTTACAATCCCGACTTTGATCGTTAGGGCATTCACTCCTAGAGTATTCTAGCTCCTAACCTCTTTAGTATAGTTATTTTGTGTGTTCGGTGGGCTTTTGAGGGTTCACTCGAGTTTTACTTTAAATTGCACACATATGTTTCAATTGGGTGTGGTTAGTGTAGATCTCTTAGCTAGTTTTAGCCTATATTTATTATTGTTCTTTCCTTATCTTAGATAATTTATCATGACTCCTGTTTAGGTTTATTCCTCTTTTTCATATTTCTTTTACCTATCTTTCTTAGTCGGCCTATGATGCCTACTGGTCCCTTTTATCTGGTACTCATATTACACTTTTCATCTCATTTCGTGATGCAAGCCCAAGCACCAGCTATTGACACTGATAGATCGAGCTTGCTGTAGTTAAATTCGGAGAGCAGGGTGAGCACTTGACATTTTGAGATCATTTCTATCTCCTATAGCTTGGATGACCTTTCTTTTGTACTTTGAGATTAAACAGTATTATAATTCCTTTGGCCCACGTTTCAGACTTGTACTCTTGTTTTGTTTGTAATAGCTTTGTACCGGCGACTTCTATGTTCTGGGAGGGATCTTTGTATACATTTAGTTCAACTTCTACTTTTATTCATATTTATTGTCTTATGTATGTTAGATTTTGTAGTTTTCCACCTTATACCCATTACTTATCATTTTGGGTTACATGTTGGGTTACCTATTAGTGGGTTATGGTAGGTGTCATCATGACACAAGAAATTGAGTCTTGACAAGTTGGTATCAAATCCTCAAGTTTATCAGTCCCACTTATATAGAGCTACCATCTAGTAGAGTCTTGCAGATCAGTACGTAGCCATCTATAACCCATCCTTAGGAACCTATAAGATGTCTTTAGGAAAACCCTCTATGTTGTATCACTTTGTGAAACATATGTGTCCTATTAGTTTCATGAAATCTCATTTGTTCTACTCTTTCGCAAGGATGACTTGTCACGTGGTACTACTAGTGGGTATGATCCACCAGGACCAGGACGACCTAGAGGCCGACCCCAAGTTAAAGATAGGGGTGTAGCACCAGCACCCAACATTGATAAAGCTCCTAGGTGCGCAGGGAGCATCAAGATGCTCCTGTTCATCCGTAGCCGGAGAAGCCACCGCCAGCTGTACGACTACACCGGTTATGACCCAACTCTTTAGATAGTTATTGCTCACTTACCTATGGCTATTGGGGTTTACTATAGGACCCAGCTCTAGATGCTAATATTCCAACACCACAAGACCCACTTGCGCCACCAACACTTGAGATTCAACCACCCTCGCCATATGTTGCACCCTTTTCAGTAGCTCCAAAGGGTGTTATGTCATTGCAAGAGCAGAAATTGTTTGGGGTATTCCAGAGGCTGTCGTCCACACTATTCTTTGGATCCATTGGCGAGGATGCATAGATGTTTTGATTATTTATCAGGATCAACTTTAGTCCTTAGGTCTTGTGGAGTCCAGAGAAGTCGACTTTACTGCTTACTAGTTTCGTGGGCTAGCCAGGCAATGGTGGTGCTCCTACTTACAAACTAAGCTAACTGTATCACCACTGTTAACATGTGCTTAGTTTTCAGAAGCCTTCTTTGCTAGGTACATCCCCAAAAGCATCAGGGACCGACTTTGGGATCAGTTTATATGATTTGAGAAGGGACAAATAATATTCATAGACTATAAAGCTAGATTCCACCAACTCTTTCAATATGCTACAATGATTTTACCCACCGAGGAGGATAGAGTATAGTGTTGTGTACATGGGTTGAGGCCCAAGTTGAGGTTGGGGATCGAGCACTTAGGTTCTGTGGGCTGCTCCTTTGTTAATGTCATTGATCACACCTGTACCATATAACTTATTCATCACAAAGCCTAAGAGGTCAGCAACAAGAGAGCTAGAGAGCTAGGTACCAGGTCAATTTCAGTGAGTCCCAATCTAGGGGCTAGGATAGTTATGATAGACCTAGATAGAGGTTCTAGCATGATAGATACTAGTGGAGTAGTCCAGCCAATTGATTCAGGTAATCTAAGAGTAGTTAGCCTCATTTTGGGGCTCCGACGCATGTCAAAGCTCAAGGGGATCAAGTTTGCTCCCTTCCTATCATAGAAACGTTATTACATGACGCTCAACCTCAAGTTGCTTTGATTGTGATTCATTAGATCACTAGTCTAATGAGTGCCCTAATTGAGCTAGACCATTAGCAACAGTACCAAGGTGGAGGCTTTGGTCAAGGCCAAAGAGGTGGAGATCAACTACAAGGTCGTGGTGGTAGCTAGCAGGGTACGTAGAGAGGTCTCAAAGAAGGCTGGTTGGGTGGTAGGTCTGATAAATTTGAGGGAGGTTAACAAGGCTATTTCTATGTTGTTCCAGCTAGGGCGGATGATGAGGCATAAGATGATGTCATCACAAGTACTATTTTCATATGTCAAGAGATGGCTTTAGCTTTATTTGATCCAAGTTTCATGTATTCTTATATGTCTATATATTTTGCTCCTTATCTAGGTATTGATTATGAGTCACTATAGGTACTGTTGCATCTTTCGACCCTAGTAGGGGATTCTTTAGTAGTGGATCAAGTATGTAGGTCCTATATGGTGACTATTCAGGGGCCTGAGACCAGGCTGATCTTATTCTGTTAGATATGCTGGACTTTGATGTTATATTAGTCATGGATTGTCTTTCCCCTCATCATATGATTTTGGATTATTATGCTAAGATCGTACCTTATCCATGCCTAACATTGCCCTAGTTTTATGGTAGGGTACTTATAGCCGATCACCAATGGGGATTATATCTTTCATGCAAGCTTGGTGATTAGTTACTTTTGGGTGTTTGTCCTACTTAGTATATGTCTGTGATGTATCCGGTGAGGCCTCTCCTATTGATTCTATCCCTGTGATTTGAGAGTTTATTGATGAATTGCCTACCAACCTACTTGGCCTACCTTTGAGAGACATTGATTTTTCCATAGATTTGGAGCTGGGCACTAAGCCCATTTTAGTCCCACTCTATAGGATGGCTCTCGTAGAGCTCTAGGAGCTTAATATTCAGCTTGAGGACCTCCTAGGTAAGGGATTTATTCGTTTGAGTATGTCACCATGAGGTGCCCTTATCCTGTTTGTTAAGAAGAAGGATGGGACTTCGTAGGTGTGTATTGATTACTGGCAGCTAAATAAAGTGATTGTGAAGGATCATTACCCCATGCCTCACACTGATGACTTGTTCCACCAACTTTAGGGCGCCGTCGTGTTTTCTAAATTTTGGTGTAAAAGGGAGTATATGGAAGATCTAGATTCAGTTGTGAATGTCCTAGGATCTCTGTAATTTTTGTCATAGGTTTGAAGATCTCCCTATATACTCTCTTTAAACTGTAATTAGGAACCTGTAACATGTGGTGGCAGGTTTTATCTTTTTTGGAAATAGAAATACAAATCGTTACCGTCTCAAAAAAAATAAATTATTTGAGGTCCAACTATCATTAGTTGAGGATTAGAGTAGCCAATATGCCTAAGATTGCCTTTCGAACTCGTTATAGCTACTATTAGCTTCTTGTGATGTCTTTTGGGCTTACTAATACCCCCACAACCTTTATGGATCTAATGACACAAGTATTCAGGCCTTATCTCAACTCCTTTGTGATTGTATTGATCGATGATATATTAGTATACTCTTGGAGTAGGGAGGAGCATGCACAATATTTGAAGGTTGTGCTCCAGACTCTGAGAGATCAGCGACTTTATGCCAAGTTCTCAGGGTGCAAGTTTTTGTTATAGTCTTTGACATATTTGGGACACGTGGTATGCAAGAAGGGTGTTATGGTGGGTCCAGAAAAGATTGAGGCTATTCGTAGTTAGGCTAAGCCCACGTCTGTTACACACATGTAGAACATCATCAGATTGGCTGGCTATTATAGATGCTTCATCGAGGATTTCTCCACCATTACAACCCATTGACCCATCTAACCTAATAGGATATTCTCTTTGTATGGTCCAAGGTGTACGAGTTGAGCTTTCAAAAGCTTAAGGACTTGCTTACCTCTGCTCCTATTTTGATTCTCCAAGTTGAGGGCAAGATCTTTTCAATATATTGTGATGCTTCTGGTGTAGGTCTTGTGTATGTTTTGATGCATCAGGGTTGGGTTATAACTTATGTTTCTAGATAGTTGATAGTGCATGAGCCCAACTACCCCACTCATAATTTAGAGTTGCCAGTGGTAGTTTTTGTGCTCAAAATACAGAGGCACTACTTATATGGGGTTCACTATGATATATATACAAATCACAAAACCTTTAGTACATTATGATCCAAAGGGACCTTAATTCTAAACAACGATGCTGGATTGAGCTTTTAGCGGATTATGATATCTCTAGTTTCTATCATCCTGACAAGGCGAAGGTAGTAGCGAATGCCTTGAGCCAAAATATAGGGAGTATGGTTAGTTTGGCCTAATTTCCTATTGTGGAGTAACTCCTAGTCTTGGACATCCTATCTTTGGCTAACAAGATGGTTAGGTTGGACAATACAGATTCTAGACCAATTTTGGCTTTTATAGGTGCTCGATCATCTCTATTGGATTAGATTCGTGGCTGAAAGTTTGAGGATAAGGATTTGGTAGAGCCTAGAGAGCTAGTGTTACAGGGTGAGCATGTCCAGACTTCTACAGATTCAGATGGGATACTATAGTTTGATGGTTGACTATGTATTCCCAGAGTTAGAGATTTTGTTTAGTTGATCATTTATGAAGCCCATAATTTCAGATACTCTATTCATCTGGGCACCACAAAGATGTATCGGGACTTGAGGCAACATTATAGCTGGTATGACATGAGAAGGGATATATCGAAGTACATGTCTCTTTTTCTGAGTTGCCAGCAAGTGAAGGCCAAGAATCAGAGGCCTAGTGGGGTGTTTCAAAGGTTACCCATTTCTGAGTGGAAATCGGAATATGTCACTATGGACTTTGTGATGGGGGTTTCCTTGGACACCTATAATGACCTCAAAGTCCATTTCTGGCATTTTAAATAAAATTACCATTTTGCTCTTCCTAAAAGTTTCCCTATGTCATTTTGGTTGAGTCTAAAAGTCAGATTTTGAAAACTTTGTAAAAAGCTAGAGTTTTGTAAAAGAAAGAATTTTCAAAGGTTTAAAGTTGAAAATTTTGAGTTTTTTGCTCATTTTGAGTTTCGAGTGTTGAATTGTGATTCTGTCGATTCCATCGGCTCTGAAATGCCAAATCTAGTCTAAGAGAACTTGCAGAACTAAATTTGGAGTTAAAATAGAGATTTTAGGCCCAAAGTTGCTTTTTTAGTTTATTTTGGATCATACGTTTGACTGGAGTCAACATTCAAAGTTTGGAGGCTCGAGTCAGAATTCCATCAGTTTCAATGGTTTTGGATGATGAAACTAACACTAGAAATGGTTTCGTTACAATTTTTAGAGCTTTCGTGAATATTTTGAGTTTATAAGTCCAAAACTAATTTAAATGCTCTTTCTTGGGTTTTGGGCCAAGGAGGTTCTGAATTTAATTTTTGATGGTTTTATTGAGTTCGGAATGTCATTTCTAGTAGGTACCATATTTGGTTTTTGTTCATGGGGTTTGGAACGAATTTTGAAAGTCCAATTCATGATTTTAATCAAGTTGTGTATTGCTGGTGCAACAGGTGCTGGTACATATCCCATATGCTCTCTGCGTTCGCGAAGTTATGGGTATATTGCCCTTTGCGTTCGTGGGCCTTACTACTGTGTTCCCAGAGCATACTGCAGTGAACCTTTGTTTTCGCGGTCCTCATCTCCGCATTCATATAGGGTTAATCCCTCGTGGTCTCTACATTCGTGGGCCCTGCTCCGCATTCATGGAGCTTTGCGCGTGACTGAATAGTGTTCAACTTTTAAAGTCAATTTTAAAATATTTCCACCATTTTTTACATTCCAAGTTTTATTTTAAGAGAGATCCTTCAAGGTTTTTGAGGCAAATTGATTGGATAACTATTTTCTAACTTATTTCATTGATTTCTATTAATTAATTTGTGTTTTTATCTTATAATTTTGGGTTTTTAATGGTGGAATTAGCGAATTTTTTGGATTTTGATTCCTAATCTTAAATTGATGATTTCTCCCTCATCCTAACTCCTTTTTCAAAATGATTTTCACAGTTGAACTCCTTGTTATGTGAGGAATATTTTTATGTATTAATTTTCAGATTTTGACTACATTTTTTGGCATGAGATTTTTGACCATTTTACCTTTTTCTCTGAATTGATTGATTTTAGTGTCATTAGATCCGTTCTGTAATTGTGATGCTATATTTGAATAGATTTTGGTGATTAGAAGTAACGTAGGAAGGGGAACTTTCAGAGTTGGCTTGATTTGGGACTTTATATAAGCTACGTGGACTTCTAACCTTTTGTTAAGTATGATTGAACCTTGTATGCTCCTATGTGTATGAAATTGATTATTTTGGTGTAGAATTATATTAGTATAGGTTTTGATCATGATATTTCAGGTTGAGTAGCTGTGCCTATGCTGGAATATGACTTGTGAATTAATTGTGAAACAGTAAGACATGTGATCGCTTGAATGATTTGACATTGAGACTGTGATGACAATGTTGTTTATATTGAGATGAGATTGATACATTGACACTATGATGATATCGTGATCCTTGTGATATTTACTATTGATATGAAACTGATATTGTGCACATTGCATCTACTATTATCTGTGCATTGATACTTGTGATGGCTACCATAGAGAGACAAGTAAGGTAACATGTAGGCTGGTGGCCTAGGTCTCTACCGGTCAAGCTGAGGTAATATGCCAGCGGTCCGAGGTCATTTTTGGAGGGGTGAGCATTGGCCGAGGTCATTGTTGGCAATGTTCACGGATACTGTAACAACCCAAAAATTTTCAAAATCTACTTATGGTTGGCATTCTAGGATGTACTACAAGCCATGTATAAGTTTGGTGGCCACGGGTTGAGTTTAAGTGGCCGAATGCAAATTGGGCTAGTTAGTGGCCTAGAGGGATAGTTTGGAAAGTCAACTGCAAACAGTAATAACTTTTTATGTGGGATGAACCATGTGAGATACCACATATAACATTGAAGCTCTTTGCGTTAGCTTTGCAACAAAAGAGATTTCACTCCATTTGGATATCGGATGAGGGAGATATGGCCCAAACGGTTAGACTGTCTGAAATTCGAAAGACATTGGAGATAGGACCTGAAAATGGCCCAAGGCATGTGAGACGGACCGTGAGACTTTGCAAGGTCCATGAAGTGTTCCTTCAAGTGGTCCAGAGAGCATGGGGTGGCCAGGACCCACCCCAAAAACTAAGTTAAGGTCCACAGACCACCCCACGGT
>JBCEWC010017865.1:0-12265 GCA_038996855.1 Solanum aculeatissimum
TTTTTAGATATAGCTAAAACAAGTTTCCGGTAACTTCCGAAGCACATTTTTAGGAACTTTTTGGGTCGTTTCAGGAAAGTAGGGTAAACTTAGCCCTTGGTTTATTAGTTCGTTTGAGATCTTAAGAAGGGTAGGTGAAATTGCTTATGAGTTAGCATTGCCATCGAGATTATTAGCAGTCCATCTAGTATTTTATGTCTCCATACTCTGCTGGTACATTCCAAATGAGTCACATGTGATTTCCTATGATTCAGGTGAGTTGGGTTCAAACTTATCATATGAAGAGAAACAGATAGCTATATTGGAAAGGAAGGTTTAAAGGTTGAGGACCAAGGATATACCTTCAGTGAAGATTTAGTGGTGACACCATTTTGTTAGGGAGGCTACTTGGGAGTTGGAGTAAGACATGTGGGCCAGATATCCTAACCTTCTTAGTCTCTAGGTACCTTTCTTTCCCTTATATTCGAGGACAATATTATTTTTAGTGGTGAATGATGTAACGTCCTTGCTGGTCATTTTTGAATTTATCTATAGATATTACTATTTTTCCCTTTCATAAGTGGCTTTGGACCTATTTTGAATTATCTATGTTGTTGGAACTAAGATCTTGTGTTAAAAGTGGAAAAATATGAGTTTCGACATTTTTGGAAGCTTAAGTTGTTGAAAAAGTGAGCTTTTATAACATTTTGAGTTTTGGGTATCGGATAAAAAATCTATCAATTTTGTTAGCTCCAGAACATTGAATTTGGTCAAGTAGAAGTTACAAAAACAAATTTAGAGTTAAAATGAGAATTTTGGACCCAAAATTGCATTTTTAGTTAATTATGGAGCTGAAGTTTCACTTTGGTCAACATTCAGAGTTCAAAATATCTAATCAAAATTCTGATAGTTCTACTGGTTTCGGATGGTGAAACTAACACTAGAAATAATCTCGTTGTAATTTTTGGTGTTTTCGAGGGCAGTTGTGGTATTTTGAGTTTTAAACTAGTTTTATCGATAATTATTTTGAAGCGACTTCATAATTGAATTTTAATAATTCTGTTGAGTTTGAATCGCTATTTCTGGTAGGGATTTATGTCTGAATTTGTGTATTTTGGTTTCTGAATGGACCTCGAGAGTTCGTTCCGAGTTGAAATTATAGTTGGTTTAAATGAATCTGGTACAACCTATAACACCCCTTAATTCATCCTACCCATTCTAAGTAGAGACTTAGAGGAAACTAAGAAAAATGATGCTGAAAAATCATTGGAAGGAAACGATGAAGGGCACCTACGACCCATAGAGTAATCTACAACCCATAGATGAGGCCTCGTAGATCACCCCTATGACTTAAGGAATTTTTCTAAGTCTGAGGACCCAAGGTACAAGATGGTCTAGGTCCCATATGAGATTCCACGACCCATAGATTTAGTTTTGTAAATTGATTAAAAATTAACTTTTCTGGATATTTGAGTTACGAGTGAATCAGATGGCCCGTATAAAGTTTTATGGCCCCTGGAATAAGCTTCATATTTCAAGGTCCCAGAAATCAAGTTTTCATAACCTTGGGACCACGAGTTTTCAGACGGCCCATAAATTATTTTATAGGTGTAAAGGAGGTTTTGTAAGTTCCATGTCAATTTCTAGTAACCAAAATTCTTGGACACCCTCACTTACAAGAGGCCATTTATGACCCGTAAGTGGATCTACGACCTATAAACTGGGTTTCGTAGGTCTACTAAACAATTTTTAGAGGGATATTTTTGTCTATTCCTACCCCCCTTAATTAAGTCCCACAATGTTTTGGATGTAATTTAAGTCTTATATCATAACCCTAAGTTTATTATCCCAAAATACAAAATTAGAAAATTATTAAGAGCATTGGAGAAGAGAGAGAAGTGAGGGTTTTACGTTCGAGTTTAAGGATCATTACAGAGTTGATCATTCTCCATAATTCCAGGTATGAAAGACTAACTTAAAACTTGGGGTTTGTTCCCCCATGTGTCCCTATTGGTGATGATAGCAAGATTTAGAATGTATTGAGTCTTCATGCATGATTCTTTGAATGTTTTTCTTGAAAATTATATACATTCTATGTATTTTCATATGTTGATGATCATCATAAACTTGATTTTACTGATTATATGCTTTTCATGAGTTATTTTAGAAATCCTATATATTATTTTATAAAAGTATGCAGGAATGAACCTAAGGATTGAGTCTAGAGCCTTGATTTGAGAATATTGATTGTGATTATGATTGAGCATGATGATAGGATGATAGAACTTAATGGTCTCATGAGTCTTCAACTTTTAAGTCTATGATTGGTCTAAATTAAAAGATTGACTTGATAAAATTGATGAGTTGAAAGAGTCCATCAAGAGATTTATTTATTCGTTGATTGGAGTGATCAATGTTGTATGAGCACTGAGTCTTTCAAGGAGTATCGAGCACCGAGTTGAGTGAGAGTAAGTACAATTTTGGCAACATCAATGGGATTATTATACGATCACTGGCTCATAAGTGATTGTTGTCGGATAAGCGAAACTCCTAGATAGGTTTCATGCCGATAGTACTTTGATTGAGTTGGATTGGGCTAGTTTGGATCTGTATTGATTGGACAGTGCTTATTCTTTACTCTTGCTTCACATAGCCATTTGACATCTTGATTAAGTTTCTTATCTCTTGATTTAAGTATCTGAGTTGATAGTATTCTACCTTAATGCATGTTTCATTCAACCATTTTACATACTCATACATTTCATGTACTAACGTCCATTTGGACTGCATTATTTTATGATGTAGAGGTAGGTACTAGAGATCATCAACAGGCACTCCGTTGAGGATCTATTTTAGATATCGGTTGATTGGTGAGTCCTCATTGACTTAAGAGGATGCATATACTTTATTTCATCTAGTTTTAGAGCCGGACATTAGACTTACTTTTCTTCGATTTGAGGTAGTCATGGACCTGTCATTGGCACCATTGTCTATTTGATAGAGGCTGCATAGACTAGAGTTGATTTATTTGATTGAATATTATTTTGAGCTAGTTTCCTTCTTACTAGCCTTATTGTATTGATTTGACCTTTTCATAATTGAGATTGCCCACCCCTTTTATCTTAGTCTTCCGCTGATATACATATATTTATGATTGAATGACTATAATAAGGCCAAGCGATTCGCTTGGAGAGTAGCAATAGTCTCTGAGTGCTAACCCCGTCTAGGGTACCCACCTGGGATGTGACACAACCCCTAGTGTACTCATCGTTTCCGGTATAGGGAGCCGCATTTGCGGAGGTCTATGAACTTTGACCTCCACATTCATGGGCCACTCATCCGCGTTGGAGGAGCGATGCACATGGGACTCTCAACATTCGCGGGTTTCTTTCTCGCATTCGTGGAGCACTGTCACCCTCTCCCTCCGCGTTCGTGGATCCCGCTCCACGTTTGCAGAGTAGTATCTTACCTGAGTTAGTTTTAAAATGTAAAAACTCTATTTGTAACCATTTTTATTGTTTTTAAGCTTTGTTGGGCGATTTTGAAGAGACTTTTCTGGGAAAAATATTTTGGTAAGTGTTTCTAACATCAAATTAATTAATTTTCATTACTTTTCTCTTGATTTTGTCTTGACTTTTGTGATTTTGTATATTTAAAATTGGATTTTTCATGACTTTAATTTGAAAATTTTAATTATTGATTTCTCCCTTAATTTGAGCTCAATTTTAGTGGAATTTTCACCCATGAACTCTTTTTCTCGCGTAGAATCATAATTTTGAGTTTATTTTTAGATTTGATAACTTTGGAATTTGACTCTAATTTTGATCATTTTACCCATAAGTCTAATTCGTGCCAATATGGGTATCAAAATTTATCTCTTGACGCATATAATCTATTCTTGATAGTGGTTGGTTGGTTTGGAGCTCATTTTGAGGTTTGGGTTGATCGAAAGCTTGATTTGAGTACGGTTTCAACATCGAGGTAGGTTTGACTTACCTTTTTGGGACTGGATTTGAATTATTGGATATGTTTATGTGGTAATTATAAGATTTGGATTGCTACATGAGTAATAGGATTGGTATGATAGTATTTTGGTGAAAAATGTGATATTGGTTATATTGGAATTGGGGTAAATTATGGATTTGTTGGCAAATTGAGATGTTTCCTTGATATTTGAGTCACTTTTGGATATTGGGTAATAATACGAGACTTGTGATATTATTTGAAAATTTTTATGGTAATTCATGGTATTTGAGGTACTTTCGGGGACTTATATGCACATCTTTGAAACTTACATAGTCTGGTATTATCGATATGTTTTGGCTATTTGGGAAAAGTGTGATACTTTGACACATGGTGATGACCTGTTATTCCAATTGTGATAGTTGACACTATTTCCCTGATTTTACAATTATTATTTATCAGTATACGTATTATATTGGTATTATGTATTTTGATTTTTGGCATTAACATGCATTCATCTCATATTGCATTTGTACCACCCCTTGACCATGTGGAGGTGACATGATTGAGATATTGTGACATTTGAAAGATTTTAGTACTTGACATGCGACGCCTTTGGGTTCTATCTAATAACTTTAGCTTGATAGATATTTACACCATCTTTACGATAGTCGTGATTCCACGTACATGTCCTGCGACACCCCCAGGTTTTATTTAGTAGCTTTATAGCTCTTGTGCACATCAGCTCTGTGACGGTCATGATTCCACCCCATGCATTGTATACATACATCTCATTTGCATTGCATCATTGATTGTACTTGTTATCTTTAACTTTTCTTATAACTGTGTATATATGTATATATTTGTGTACTAACCCCTTCAATGCAGGTGATAGGAACTTTTAGTTATTACATGCTTATTCGATTTCTCCTACCCAATTAGTTGAACCTACTGGGTATATTTTGATGTACTCACCCTACTATGTTTCCTCCCTACAGATCGAGCACAAGGATTCCCACGTGGTAGTTGATCTTACTTGAGCGAAGTTTCATTGTCATTATCAGATTCAGCGGTGAGGCTCAAAATTTGAGTCACCGTTGTTTATTTGAGACTACTTTTGTTGACACCTATATCAGACTATGTATTTTTCTTATGATTCCTCTCAGTATTTACTCATTTGTATTACTTAGAATCTCTTATACTCATGATTCTAGGTTTTGGGATTTAAATTAAGTGTTGTGGTTTCTTTTAATTTAATTTTATTTTCTTTAGTCGCAATTCAATTTTGTGTTGTGACATTTGAGTGCAAGAATACACCTTTTCTTAACACTTCTACATACAAAATTTTAAATTTTGACATGTTTTAGAGTTGAAAATGCATCTCTTTCATGAAAACTTTAATCGGATTGATTTAAAATAAACATAGATTTCAAGTAAATAATAATAATACAATTTTAAATGGAGATGTATCTCATATATTACTAAAAATTTGACTTCTTAGCATTGATTTTTTTTTGTTAAACTTAATTTTTTCCCTTAATAAAAAGATTTCCCAAATAAACACATTCGACTTAGTCATTTATTTTCAAAGCAAAGACCCAACAAGTTATACACATTTCCTCTAACTCTTTGACCCACTAGAAAAATCAAGTGTTTTAAATTTTTTAAAGATGTAATTAGTATTTTTCACTTTTTAGGGTGTTTATACGCAAAGTTAGTATGTTTTAAATTTTCTACATTAATAGTTTCTTAAAATTAATTTAAATCTAATTATTAATCTTTTTTCTAAACTTTTCAATAACATACGTTAAAATTCTATTTTTATGAACCTAAGTTTTACTGATTAACTATTTTTAACAAATCTTGAAGGATGCTTACCTCTCCCTTTAGGATAATTAGAACCCTTATCTAGAATCACATAGGTTAAGTAGACTATTAGACGAAGTTAATTTTGCATCACTTTAGCAAAAATAGATATCTTAATTTATCTTAAAATAATTAGGTGGCGACTCCTTAAGATAATTAATTTAGGAATCACCAATATGTTATACATTATTTGACTCGAGTTAAAATGGGGTATAACAATTAGAACCACCACAGTTGGCAATAATCATATATATATATATAGATATCGCCATCAATGATAGTATTTACCATCTCTACTACTTATCACAATCACTTATCAATTCTAGAATACCCCCAAAATTGAAAAGTTGGAACAAGGAATTTTTTTTTGCAGAACTAGTTTGGTGCACCAATCAATGAGACCTGTTCTATGGTCCATATTTGAATCTATGGGTTATGAATAGGGGTTCGTAGAAGGTGCATGGAGTTAGAATTTTGTTTTTAAATTTAAATAACCACGATAAGCAAGTACGAATAACAAATGAAATTATGGCTCATGGAATGGGTTCATAGAAAGGGCCCAAGATTTTTTTGAAATTTAAGAAGATACAAGACTTTTTGTATGACCCAACAAGATGGGTTGTAAACAATTATACTGTAATGATCCTGAATGTCATTTTTGGTATTTTCAGCTAAATTTTTATTTTGCCCTTCCTGAAAGTTGTTTTGAGTCATTTTTGAATGCGTTAAAAAGTCAGATTTTAAAAACCTTGTGAAAAGTAGGAATTTTGCTAAAGAAAGAGTTTTTAAAAGCTTAAAGTTTGAAATTTTGAGTTTTGAAGTCATCTTGAGTTTTGAATATCAAAATGCAATTCTGTCAATTCCGAATGCAGAATCTGGTCTAGGAGAATTGATAGAACTGAATTTGGAGTTAAAACGGAGACTTTGGACCCCAAAAATGGTATTTTCAGTTGAATCAGATAATTTTTTGACTTTGGTCAACATTCAGAGTTCAGAAGCTCTAATTAAAATTTCGACAGTTCAGTGATTTCGAATGGTGAAATTAATGTTAGAAATGGTCTCGCTGTAATTTTTAGGATTTCTGAGGTCATTTTGGTTATTTGAGTTCTTTGTCTGTTTTGATGAGCTTTAATGGGTTCTGGGTCAAGGAGACATCAGAATCGAATTCTTATAATTCCATTGAGTCTGGAACATTGTTTATGGTAGAGTTACATATCTGATTTTTGTGTATCAGGTTCAAATGAACCCCGGGGGTCCGTTCTGAGTGTCCTAAATAGTTGTTGGACTACAATCTGGTGCAGCCCAAATTGTGCTCCGCGTTCGCGAGATTGACCACCGCATTTGCGGAGGTTTGATTGTTGTACACTCCGCGTTCGTGGGCCCCACCTTGCATTCGTAGGCACCACCCTGCGTTCGCGGAGTGTTAAATGACCTAAACAGTTTTTAATGTTTTAAAGTGGCAGGTTTCACCATTTTTAATATTCCAAGCTCGATTTTAGAGAGTTTTTTCAAGGATTTTAAAGGCAAGGCCTTTGGGTAACGTGTTTCTAACTTAATTCTTCAATTTTCATTGATTAATTTATGATTTCAACATGAAAATTTGGGATTTTAATTAGAGAAATTGGGGTTTTTCTTGGACATTGGTTTTGATTGAAAAATGGTAAGTGTGAGTTCATTTTAATTCCATTTACGAAATGGTTTTTGCCATTGGATTCCTTATTACTTGAGGAACATTTTCATGTAATAATTATCAAATTCCGGGAACCTTTTTCGGTATGAGATTTTGAACTATTTTTTCCTTTTCACTCAAATTGCTTGATTCTAGTGTCATTGGCTTTGTATTGAGATTGTGAATCCATATTTGACTGGATTGTGACGTTTTAGGTGTGAATTCTAAAGGGAAAACTCTGATTTTTGCTTGATTTGGCTATTGTTTAGGGTGTGTGAATTCCTAAACCTTGTTAAACTTACTTGAACACTATATTTCCTTTACTTGTGACTTAAAATGATTGGGGTAATTATTGTTGGATAAGTTGAATCCGATAAATTGTGAGAATTTGATTTAATTGTGATTTTATGTCACGACCCAAAATTGGATCGCGATTAAAGAAGGAGAGAGTAAACTAGAACAACCACAATACTTAGATTTAGAGTCCCAAAACATGGAGTCATGATTGCAAGAGCTTCTAAATAGTATGAAAGAGTAAATACAAGGTTGTTTGATTAAAGAAATACAAAGTCTGGAATAAACTACAACTAGGAAGGGTCTCAACAGTACAATGACGACTCGATAGCTAAGTCTCACCGCTGTGATATGGGGAAAGATAAGAGAACTCTATCAGAATGAAGCCAACTATCACGAGGGAGTCCCTGTGCTTGATCTGCAGGGAGAAAACATAGTAGGGATGAATACATTGAAATGTACCCCATATGTTTAACCAACTGAGTAAGAGAAATTGGATAAACATGAAATAATTAAGAACCCTTCCACCTGCAATAAAGGGGTTAGAACATAATACATATATATATATATATAAGGACAGACAAAAATAACAAGCATAATTAATGATGTAGTGCAAATGAAATAAATGAATGCAATGCATGGGGTTAAATCACGACTGTCGCATAACCAATCTTACATATCTACCAAGCTAATGCTACCAAGTAGAACCCATGGGATCTCATAGACCATGTACAAAAATCTCAACCTTGCTACTTGCTCGTGGTCAAGAAATGTCACAAACCTTACCACCTACTCGTGGTCAAGGGATTTAAAAAGTGATACAATCTCACCCTTGCTACTTGCCCGTGGTCAAGGTATTTTAAAAAGGTGTTACAATATCTCAACCTTTTCCACTTGCCCGCGGTCAAGGGGTGTCACAGTATCTAGTCATATCAATGAAACATGGAATAAATGCATGCAAATGCCATAAACCAATGTAAATGACAAACACATAATAAAGTAACCGATAAGTGTATGTCATAGAATCAGAAAGAAATGGCAAGTGTCATAACTGGAACCACAATCCATCCACATGTCTTAAATTACCATACTCTCACCAATAATAATTTATTCCAATAATACCAAACTTTGCAAGTCCCAAAATATGTAATCGAATCCCATAAAGTATCTCAAATATCAACCATTAACACAATATTTCTTAAATGATTTTACAAGTCTCGCTTTACCATAAAAATATCCAAAATATCTCGAATATCAAGGATTCATCTCAATTTACTAGCAAATTCACAATTTACCCCAATTCCAATATGATCGATACCATATTTTTGCCAAAATACTATAACACCAATTCAATTATCATAAAACGTTCTAATTCTTACAATTATCACATAAGTAAATCCAATAAATCTAAACCAGTCCCAAAAAGGTTAGCCGAACCTATCTCGATGCTGAAACCACACTCGAACCAAGCTTCTGAATATTTGAAGCCTAAAAAATAAGCTTGAATCAACCAACCACTATCAAGAATAGATAATACGCATCAAAAGATGAATTTTGATACCCGTATTGGCATGAATTAGATCCAAGGGTAAAATGGTCAAAATTAGGACTAAATTTTAAGGTTCACGAATCTGGAATTAAATTAAAAATTATGATTCTACATGAAAAAGAAAATTTGTGGGTGAAATGTTCACTGAAAATAAGCTCAAATTAAATGAGAAATCAATATTTAAAATTTCAAAACATAACTATGAAAAGTCCAATTTTTAATTCTCAAAATCATGAAATTCAAGAAAGAATTAAGAGAAAAGTAAAGGAAATTATCAAATTTGAAGATAGAAACATGTTCCCAAAAGTTTCTCACGAAAATCTCCTTCAAAATTTGCCCAAGGAAGCTTCATGAATTCAAAAATGGAGGAAAAAGGAGTATTCTCATTTTAAATCTATCCAGGCACCACAACACTCTGCGAATGCAGAGGTCACCAAGGTCAACACTCTTCAAACGTGAGCCCTACCTCTGTGAACGTAGAGGTGAAAGAAGTTGACCCTCCACGAACACAAAGAACAATTTTGTGAACGTGGAGTACAAAGTGACATGCATCGAATTTAGCAAAATTAGCTATGGAAAATTCTTGGAACTGACCCCCCGGGGTTTGTTTGGAACCCGGTACACATAAATCAGACATGTAACCCCACTCGAAATGACATTCCAGACTCAATGGAATTATCAAAATTTGATTATGAGGCTCCTCGACCTGGAACCCGATAAAGCTTGCTAAAACTAGTTAAAATTTAAAATAGCCAAACTGCCCTAAAAAACTCTAAAAATTACAATGAGACCATTTCTAGCCTTAGTTTTACCATTCAAAACCACTGGAACTATTAGAATTTCTATTAGAGCTTCTGAACTCTGAATGTTGACTAAAGTCAAACTATGGTTCGAAATTAATTAAAAATGTAACTTTGGGTCCAAAATCTCATTTTAACTCCAAATTTAGTCCCATCACTTCTCCTTGACCAAATTCGACATTCTGCAGTTGATGGAATTGATGGATTCCCATTCCAACACCTGAAACTCTAAATGACACAAAAATTCACTTTTTCAAGAACTTAATCTTTCAAAAATGCTAAAACTCACATTTCCACTTTTTAAACACAAGCTCTTAGTTCCAAGAACACAGATAGTTCAAAATAAGTCCAAAGCAACTTACAAAGAGGCAAAATAATTATTTTCATAAATAAACTAAAAAATGATTGACAAGGTCATTGCATCATTCACCACTAAAAATAATATTCATCCTCGAATAGAAGAGAAATTAAGTTACTAAGGCTGGGATAACTGGCCTGCATGTCTGACTCCAACTCCCAAGTAGCCTCTTCAATGACACGGTGCCACCACTGAAACTTCACTGAAGGTATGTCCTTTGTCCTCAACCTCTGGACCTGCCTATCCAAAATAGCTACCGACTTCTCCTCATATGAAAAGTATGAACCCAACTTAACTGAATCATAGGAAATCACATACGACTCATCTGGAATGTATCGGCAGAGCATGGAGATACTAGATGAACTGCTGAAAGTCTCGGTGGCATTGCTAACTCATAAGCAACCTTACCTACCCTCCTCAAGATCTCAAATGGGCTAATAAATCTAGGATTGAGCTTGCCTTTCTTTTCAAATCTCATCATACCCTTCATGGGTGATATTTTCAGCCACACTCTATCTCCAACCATGAACTCTAGATGTCTAGTCCTCCTGTCAACATAAATCTTCTGGCGGGTCTGGGCTGTCAACGACCTACTCTTTATCAACTGGAACTGATCCATAGCATCTCAGAGCAAGTCAACACACAAAGCATCAACTACAATCAAATCAAACCACCCAACAGGTAACCTACACCTCCATCCATACAATGCCTTAAACTGTGCCATCTGAATGATGGAGTGGTAACTATTATTGTAAGCAAACTCTGCCAAAGGCAAATGTTGATCCCATTGACCCCCAAAGTATATCACACATGCCCTAAGCATATCCTCCAAAACTTAAATAGTTTACTCAGACTGTCCATCAGTCTGAGGGTGGAAAGCTGAACTCAAATCCAACTGAGTACCCAAACCATGCTGTAGATCCTTCCAAAAATATAAAGTGAACAAAAACCCTTTGTCATATACTATAGACACCGACACCCCATGCAATCTAACAATATCCCATATCTACAACCTTGCTAACTACTCCACACTGTAGCTAGTCTTCACCAGCAGAAAGTGAACATACTTATTCAACCAGTCTAAAATCACTTAAACCGAGTCAAACTTGCCTAAAGTCAAAGGTAAAAAAGTAACAAAATTCATAGTAATGTGTTCCCACTTCAACTCGGGAATGAGCATCCTCTACATTGACCCTTCAGGCCTTGGGTGCTTATATTTTACTTGTTAACAATTCAAGCACTTAGCTACAAATTCAACATTGTCTCTCCTCATCCCACACCACCAATAATGTTATTTCATATCATGATATATCTTTGCCAAACCGAGATGGATAGAATATCTAACACATTGTGCCTCCTCCAATATAAGTCTCACCCAATCTCCCACCTTAGGCACACAAACCCGACCATTAATCCTAAAAATACCCTCCGAGTTAATAGTAGCCACTTTTGCTTCACCCCTCAACACCTTATCACTAATCAAGTATAATCTAGCATTATCAAACTCGTAAGCACACACCTTATCAGACAATGAAGATCTAGCCTCCAAAAAGGCTAAAATGCTTTGAAGAGGAGAAATATCTAACTAAACCAGCTGTCTAGAAAGTGTTTGAACCTCCAAAGCTAAGGGTCTCTGAAACGACCCAAAAAGTTCCTAAAAATGTGCTTCGGAAGTTACCGGAAACTTGTTTTAGCCATATCTAAAAATCGATTTCATTTTTTGAAAATATGACTTCATATTCTTGTTTAGGGGGTCAAATGGAGTGGGAAATGGGTCTCACCCGAAT